>JAKSZP010000062.1:0-249739 GCA_022478985.1 Massospora cicadina | reverse complement strand
GGTGAACTGGAAAGTGGCTCGCAATTCTAATATTTTGGCTTGAGTGGCCAGTATTACATGCTGTGAGGTACTAACACATTGGGCACCGCTTCTCAACCGACCAGCTGTTTGGTCTTCAGGGTTTCTAGAAAGTTCCATTGTGATAGACGTTTTCACTTGGGACAGCTCAAAGCCCCCTGTAGTAGCACCATTCTTGTTGGCGCTACAGTTCTTTAGACTGGCGCTAAGGTCTGAAGGTGGCTTGAAGTTGCTAATTTGCAGAAAAAGGTCAAGAAGGAAGCAAAAGCTGGGTATGTTATTCAATATTTTATTAGGCTTAGAAGGATTCGATATTTATAGGGTGTGTTGGGACTTGGTGCCTTCAGGATTGTTGGGGCCTCATCAGTTCAGGATCTTTACTGATTTTCTGGAATGGCCTCCTCATGGGCATCCTCAATGGATGGTGTTGCTCACCTGACCAAATGGGTGAAAATGCCGCCCCACGTGACTCAGGAATAGGGGAGGAGGATCCTGAAATGGATCTAACTCAGTTAGGTTCGACTACCAATTTGATATAGCCTAATTTGGAAGGGGGGAATTCGATTCAATTATTATCTTGAATTCTGACAATGAGATTACCAGCTTTATTGGGAAACTTACTCCTTTAATTTTCAAGTATTAAACAGTCAATATTCTTATTTTGAATGTACCTATTGTGACATTGTTATAGCAAAAACTTGGGTTCATTATATAATAGATATGGGCGCTCCAGTAAACATAGTTTCCACTAAGTTGGTGGCAAAGTTGAAACTAAAACCTGAAGTGGACCACCATATGGTATATGGGACTTCTTGAGCAGAAAAATGGTTTTTGAGGAGGCGTACAATGCACTTCCATTGCAGTTTGGGTCAATCGATATGGTGGCCCCAGCAATAGTGTCACCAAACAGTAATTACGACCTGTTAATTGGAACTGCTTTCATGTGACACTATGGGGCTGTTGTTGATATGATGGAAGAGACCTTCAAAAGTTTGAGGCAGCGGATCCCAATTTAATTTACCTCTAGCGGAGTGCCAAAGGATCCGTGCACATGGGACATATCAACTTATCATATATTGATGGAGTGATTCCAGTTTGCTACCATCGTCCAAAGGGCAAAACCTGGGCCCTTCCCCAGCAGTTATATGAATATCAAGGGCTGCCTCTCAGAACTGTTGGGCCTATATCCATCCCCTCCAGACATCAAGTAATAATAAACACTGAGTTAGGAGTGGAAGTGCCAGTTGGGTTTTATGGGGAGATCATCAGGCCCTATCAGCATTCGTGGCTTGAGAAACATGTGGTTCCAGGAATAATACTATCAGTACATGAAGAAACAAAGGTTTTACTAGCAAATCTACAAAACGAACTTCTGAAGATCCTCCAATACCAAATAGTGGCATATCTGAACTTGAATCCTATTGAGGAGGGCCTTCAGGCTCACAAGTTCAGCACACTGGATGATTTGATCTGCCTGTCAAATCACATATTGGCATAATGGTGGTTGTACCGCGCAAAAACTTAGTCAGATTAATGGAAGAACATAAGGATTGGCCAATATTTTTTTTGAATATATGTATAGATCATTGATGTTGACAATCACGATTAAGGGTTTATGTGGGGAGTGGTCATAAGAGTGGACACTGGGGATCATCCCCCCATCAAATCTTGGCTGATCTGCTGGTCTAGGGCAGTGGAGGAAGTACTAAATGAGGAGATTGAAAAGCTGCTTGAGCAAGGAATGATTGAACCATCAATGACTCTGTGGTCTTTGCCCGTTCTGATTGTCAAAATAGGACAGTACTAACTGGGTAGTAATAGACTACTGGAAGCATAACAACATTACCAAAAAAGACTCATATCCCTTGCCGCAAATTGATGATGCCTTGGTCAATTAGGAGGAACTCATTTCTTCTCAGCAATATATATAATATCCAGTTTACGGAAAATTGAGCTGCCCGTGGTGGAACAGGAGTAATGCGCCATTATTACGTCCAAGGGGCTTTTCCAACTGACCCATATGCCTCAAGGGCTATGCAATGCTCCGCTACATTTCAGCTTGCTATGGACACCATTCTTTGTGATCTGAAGCTAAGTGCGTCCCTGTGTATCTTGAAAATATTAATGTCTTTTTGCATACATTCTCTGAGCATCTGACACACCTGGATTAGGACTTCCATCAACTTGTGGAGGCCAACATCAAGATTAAGCCCCATAGATTCCACTTCTTTAAGGACTAACTGGAGTACATTGGGCTTATGGTAGATGCGACTGGGGTGAAGTCCCAACCAGCCAAGGTGGAGGCTATCTAGAAGATGACTACGCCAAACAGTAAGCGTGATATACAAGTACTTTTGGGGATAGTTGGCTTTTACTGTTATTTATACTTAAATTCAGTTGTATTGGAAGTCCGCTGTTTAATTTATTATAAAAAGGATGCCCTGTTGAATGGACGGAACGCCGCCAATGCTCATTTTCTACTTTGAATGGCGCTTATCTGCGCTCCAGTGCTGAGCTACAATAATTTCAATAAGATGTTCATCTTTCAAAAGGATGCGTCCCTTTCTGCTGTTGGGGAGGTCCTATCACAAAAGGATGATGAAGGGGAGGAGCACCCAGTGGCGTCCTGCAGTTGAAGCCTTAATTGTCATGAACGTAATTACACTGTGACTGAGTGAGAGTGCTTAGCAGTAATATATACATATAATTAATTCAGGGTGTATTTTCATGGAGTGAAGTTTAGAGTCATAACGAATCATGTTTCTTTATGCTGGTTGCAGAACCTCAAGGAGCCTGAAGGGCATCTGGACCTATGGATCTCAAACTGAAGCTTTTTGACTTTGAGATTCTTCACTGACCTGGAGCAAAACACCAGAATGCTGATTGCTTTTCAAGATTGACATCATTGTTATTATGGCAGAACTCAGTGATGTTATGCATGGCAAAATGATTAGCGGTAAATATGATGATGAACCAACCCAAGTTATCAAAGGATTAGGTGGAATAAGGGCCGATATGTTCCAGAAGAGCGGTGAATTCTACAAGTGGATAGGGGACAATACTGTGAATATCCCAAGCCCTTACACCTGACCCAATATAATTATGAGCGCATACTGAGCCGTTGGACATGGTGGAGTACATAAGACTCTGGAATCGTTGCAAACATGGTGTTATTGGAAAATCATGTACTTTGTCGTTCTTAAAACAATTTTTTGCTGCCACCAGTGCCAAGTGGAAAAACCGTTCCTCCAGAAGACCTCATATCAGTTGTGAAATCCTATCTTTCTTGGCATACAGTTTCCCTTGATATCGTTGGCCCCCACCCAGCAAGGAGCCAACTGGTCTAAGTACATTCTGGTGGCAATCAACCCCTTGACCAGGTGTGGTTGAAGCACGGTCAATACAGGATTTGGGGGCGGTCACAGTGGCCAAGTTCATCATTGAATGTATTATCCAGCGACATGGCTGTCTCAGTTCATCCTTACCAACAACAGAACTAACTTCACTTCACACATCCTTGTGAAGTTGAACAAGCTTATGGGCATCTGCAGGCTGCTGATGACTCCATAACAACCTGAGTCCAATGGGATGGTTGAATGCATTAATGGGACTATGGTGAACGTACTTTAAAACTGGTAACAGATCGACCTTCCAATTGGAGTTCCATCCTTTCCACTGCCGTTTTTTCCTATAATATTAGCTACCATTCTGATATGGGGAAGAGCCCCTTTCAACTAAATTATGGACGAAACCCAGCTCTTCTGGCACTGATTAATTTATGCATAGAAGATACTGGCGGAATGGATCTCCTCCATTATTTGACTAATCTTATACACATTGTTCAAATTACAAACCGAACATACTCATTCAGCTTAGCCAAGAAAAGCAAGAATCATACTGCTGATCAGGTACAGTGGAGCAGAATAGCTCAGTTCAATGAGGAGGACATGATTCTGTTCTATGACCAACACAGATTCAGTCATAAGCACAAATTGACCAGCATCTGGATTGAGCCATTTGAAGTCATTGAGAATACTGGTGTCAACTCCTACACCATTAAGGACCCTGAAAGAAGTCAGATCATTGAATGAGTGCACGAAAAGTTCCTCCAGCCATATAATCAATAGGAGCCTTATCATCCAGTCAGGGGGGTAGTGTCGAGATTCTGATATGACTGGACAATAAGCCTGAAATAGCTATGGCTGAATAGAGAGAATTCACCAACCATGAAACTAGTTACAATTATTTGAGCGCCTTGGTTAAGGCGATTTTAGGTGTATTAGGGTTATTATTGGATCGCTGTAAGTCTCAGGGAACGTCCCCTGGCTCTCAATTGGGTCACCTTCCCATTCCCAAATAAAAAGACACCGAAGAGGATGGCGGTACCACTCATCACTCAGGGCGATCTCGCTCACTTAGTAGAGGAGCGTTGGGTGACAGCCCTTCTCCTTCAGATCCCACCCCTAATACTCACACTCACCTCAGCAGAACTGTTGTGGAGAATTAGTGAAATCTGTGCCGAGATTACTGAATTGAAATTGGTCAGACCTAATTTGGGTGGTAATCTGGCTGATGGCCAAATTTCAAATGGCTGGAAAAGCATGAAGAATGAGATATTGGCCGAATCACCTGACAGCTCCAATTCAATCACTAAATTAGTAGAACAAATATTGGGCGCCATCAACAAGGGTTCAAAACCCTCTGATAGTAATTCGGGCATCGAGGCTGATGTGCTGCTGTTGACAAAACGAACAGTTAAACAACTGAGCGCGGGCAGGTTGGCTGTCCCAAACCCGTTACCAACCAAATGGACCTGCTCCTATGTGGGGTGGCCTTGGGGGATTCCCGTCGCTCATTGGCCAAATGCTGTCATGCTAACTGTTGGAAATGTAGTTGAGCCCTGGTTCAGATGTTTGAGGTCGAACTGACAGAGACTCAGCCCACCACCAAATTTTGTGATGTCAGTTCCCAAAGAATAAAACTGCCCATTCCCAAACAATTCACCAGTTAGGTCAAATTTGTGGGACCTAACCCCGTCCTGTCACTACCCCTTTGACCACTATTTAACCAGTTGTATGGCACTGAGAAAATTGTTGGTCAATTCTTTCTTACTTTCCTTTCCAAATAAAATTTTACCCAAAAACCAAATTTTATTTCCCTTTCTGACTGCATCCCTGATGGCATTCCCCTGGTGGCCCATCACCCCACATTCCGGGTGGGCTTTACCAATTATTTTGGTCACTATGGCTCCCTCCATCGCCAATTGGGCCCAGCGAGTCTGATATTTTTGGTTTTACAACCCCGTTCTTATGAACTTCTGGCAACAATACATGGGGATCTTATGGACCTATGTCCATCAATGGAAAGAAAGAATCCATCTCCTTATTGCTCCCAATGAGATGGCCTCTCAAGCCAAGAATCACATCAAACCTACCCCAGCAATTCACCTCTTGCAACTAGAACCACTAAGTTGGGCATGGGTTTAGTGTGTTTGTCGTTGGATACTCCTCACCATGTTGTTGCACCACCACTTTGTAGTATCACATTTCCTGGCTCCATATCAAGTTGTGCAGTTGGCAATGCCTCTGGAAGTCTGGCTTGCTTTTTGGGTGCTCGCGCATCCCAACTGGCAGGCCGGTCTAAACTTCTTCCGCCATTTCCATGACAATCGCCTCCAAATGAGGCAATAAGGCGATGTTGATATTTAACAAATATTGAGTACAATTGCTTGAACTAGGGCTATAGAGAATTGAATACCATACTTTGCCAGAACCAATGAAATATGGCAGAACTGAATTAATAAGTTGAGGACATGGTATCATCTAAATTCGCTGAGGTATAAGCGAGATAAGAAGATTGAGAGAGGAAGATTATTAGTAGTTCAAGAGAAAGTGGAAACGCGAGGATCTACTAGGTATATTATACTATATAATTAAAATGTTGTTCAGGGCAATTTATCCAATTCTTACTATATTTTCAAGTTTTCTGAGAAATGATAATATTCATATCTTCTGTCAAGTTGCTCAGTGGGTTTGACCCTGTGAAAAATACCCAAGCATATTTCTACAATTCTGAAAAAGTTGTAAAATGGGGTAATAAGAAGGACAGGGAGGAAGTCAGTAAGGCCAAAGTGTATAGTTGGCCTCCCTGAATGAACTCAAGTATACCGTGGATCAACTCTGGATTAAGGGCAAAAAGTTCTGGTTCATCCCAAAAACTGTAATCATATCAGATTGTTGAAAATTTGACATAATGTGATCTAATCCGCTGAAGGTTTGCACAGGAGCAAATTCCACTAATGCAACAGAAAGGTGATATGACAATCGCCATTCCTCACTTGAGTATAACTTATTATAAGAAGGAAGAAGATAGCTTAAATAAACTGATCTTTATTTACAGCAGATTCCAATACTATTTTACCCTTAAGATTTACAACTTAGAGTCCTCTCTGTTTCTAACTAAACAACCTTTCCTTTTATTCTTCATTTCCCATTTTACATTTATCAGCCACTTTACAGATCATCCTCTCAGAGACTAAGCTTCTCCATTTTCGTTTTATACTCATCTCATCATTGGAGGTTCCAGAAGAATTTTCCTGTTCAGCTGAGGTATGTTCACTTATTGTTGACAAATTTTGAATCTCATTGAATCATTAAATTTTATAAATTCTATTAAGGTAGATATCCTATGATTCATCAAAAACTAATTTGGACTTATCATCCAGTCATATTAGACACCTGACATTCACCCTTTTGATTGGACGATAAAGCTTTGGTCATTTTCAGCTAATGTTTTGGATGATTTATCTGTGAGACAAGTTGCAACTGAGCCCCTGACACGGCTTATTTCCTAGTGTATGGCACAACAGAGGCGTGGCCAACCCTGACCAAGTACCGCTACCTAAGTTACCCATTACCCATAGCAATGATAGTTTACTGGAGGTAGATCCAGCGATTGTTTTGGTTCAGGAAGATCTCCTCCCAAAGTTCATTGGCCATCTGACGTCTTGGTGAGCCCCTTTCGTTGATCTCATGGTGAAGTTGTGCTGGAATAGGGAGCGAAGCAGAAGCCCTTCATTTGACAAAATGGAGCAGTTCTATGCAGATGCTTCAGCTGTACATTGCTACCACCCATTGCTGAGCCTCATCCAAAGAGACTGTCAGTTTGCCAGGTGTTATGCTTCATGAAATAGGTGTTAATAAGCTGATCAGGGGAATGACTTATGCTCCATATCACTTCCATTATTTGGGGGTGAACTTTTACTACAATTGGCTGAACAACATGAATTATAGGGTTTTTTCCACATTTTAGTCTCTAGATGCCAATTAACTGATTCAGTACTCCCTTGATGTGCTCATTAGGAACATGGTCCCTGTTCCCCCATGGACGAGTTGGGTTCAGTAATGGGACGCCATCATAAAGCACTATAGTGGTCACATCAGGCCTTTATTCATCTTCTCCCTTCCCTCACGCTTATCCTAGCCTAGACAACTTCCTTGTGGATTATCTGGCACCTGGCGCATCCTCTTCCCCTTATACTAGAGCCCAACTCCTATTTTCCCTCATCTATCCCCCTTCATCTCATACTCCCTACTATCCCAAAACCACCAGTGTATGTGTGTTTCGGGCCTTGCTCCAGGTGGCCCAGGAGCACATCCATTTTGATCACCTGGTTGTTTTACCTCCTCCTGACTCTTATCTTGGGTTACTAGTCTGATCTCAGGTAGCAGCTAAGCTGCAAAGACCCATCCCCTTACCACTCACAATTCATCTCCCATCCTGCTATCAATCTCTTCCCTTTGATGACACAGCTACCTCCTCCTCTTCCAACCCCTAAAGGGCCCAGAGAAGGCCAAACTGCCTGTGAGCCGTTAAAAGGAAAAGAAGCATGCGTCCCACCAATCAAAGTGGAAGTCCACCAAAGAAAGCAGAGTTGGCGTAGTCAATTGTGAGGCAGCCATAGTGGCAGCTGATACTCTCTCTTTTTTATATTAAAGCGTGTCATTATCCTTATCACTTAATTACACATATAGTGTGTTTTATTTTGTTTTTATTTTTAGCATATCCTATATTAATTATCTGTAAAAGGAACTTAGCGTGCAAATGGTTGATAAACCACCCTAACCAGGTCCTTGATCATGTAGGCATCAATGCCGGGTTTCTTTATTATTTTAAAGGGTCCATTATCATATATAAGCTAAATTATTCCGCCTTACAAACCTGTGCTTGTAAACAGGACACACTTACCAATTGCAAACTGTGGAATTATGATACGCTGTCATTGATCAGAATTGTAATCTCTGATATTTTCAACTAGGCTTCTTGAGTACCTTTTGGTCTTATTATCAATTAACAAAATCATCAAAATTGCCAAATAGCGTTGAGAATCTATTCCAACGGTATCTTCTACACATGAATAGAGTAGCACTAGTAGTATGGGGTGTCTCCCATTAAGCAACTTAAAAAACTTTTCCAGTCGTGGATTAATAGCTGATGTTGTATGCAAACAATATGGTGGAAAAAAGTAGCTCCAGCTGACGGTCTACCCTTTACAAGGTTCCAGAGTATGAACACTTAGGTTTTGTTGACCCGATTAAGAGTTCCATTGGAATCAGGTTGGTATGGGATCGTTAGAACCCCGTGGATGGCCATTAAGTCATTTAGATTAGTGAGGATATGCAAGGTGAAATTAGTTACATTGTCAGTAAATATGAATTGCAAGAAACCATGCCATTGGATGACGCACTCCATTATAGACTTTGCTGAAGTGACCGCCCCCAAATCCCTTATTGTTCAGGACTCCACCCACTTTGTCAGATAATCTATCACTACCAGGATGTACTTGGAGCGATTCGCGCCCATTTCAAGGGCCCCATGGCGTCAAGGGACACCATGTTCCACGAGAACTGTGGTTTCACCAACAGACATGAGAACTTATTGTAAAAAGCTTTATCTACATGGTATTGGTGACAACTAGAGATCGCTTCATGAGCATCAAAATGTATGCTCTCTTAGTAAACCGTGGTCACAGATACAAAGTTTTTATAAGCTACCATGACCTCTCGCCTTGTGAGCGCTCATGATGATATTTGGTCAGCCAAAAGGTTTTGGGAAGCTCAATGTAACCCCATTGATCTTCTTGTATATTGCACCATTTTTAAGAAAGTACCAAATCTCATTCCGTCTAATGCCAAGATAATTAAGTATTCATTAGATACTTGCTACTAATCATTTTCTTATACACTGAATCAACTAGATCTAATGTTATGGAGACAGTTGTTGGCTGCAATAAAAAGTCAGTGTTCTGTATCTTTGCGCCCAGCTAACGAATTATTTCAAAATCATAGGCTTCAAGTTTGAGGGCCCACCATGACAACCATCCTTCTGGATCAAAAAAATTTGTAACAAACGCAACAAAGCATTTTTGGTTATGACTTTAAACTTCACCCCATGGAGATACACTAAAAACTGCTTGTAAGCGTAAATTAAGCTATTCACTCCCACCCATTAATGGTGTAATTTTTCACGTGGCAGTTCAAACTTTGACTTTAGTAAGTGACAAGGTGCGCCATCCCTCGTCATCTCGCTGAGATAATACAGTTCTGATGGCGTAAAGGGAAGAATCCATTTTAAAAATGAACTCCTTTTCAAAGTATAGATAATGCAACATTGGGATTCTGATCAAGTCCGTCTCAAGAGTAATGAAGGCGCTATGATAACGTTCCATCCATTTAAAGGTGG
Source organism: Massospora cicadina (assembly GCA_022478985.1). NCBI lineage: Eukaryota > Fungi > Entomophthoromycota > Entomophthoromycetes > Entomophthorales > Entomophthoraceae > Massospora > Massospora cicadina. The sequence continues at coordinate 239,980 of JAKSZP010000062.1, read as the reverse complement.
CGTCCTTTTTCAGGAGCTCAAAGAATGGGGCCCCAATTCAACTAAAATTGGGAATAAAGTACCAATATTACTTAACCATGCCCAAAACACCTGAATATCCCTATTGGTACTTTGTCAGGCCAATTTATGATGGCTTCTACATTAGCAGCTGTGGTCTAAGTCCCTAAACACACACCACTATTCAGAATATGATAGTTGGTCTTTAAAAATGGTATTTGCAGGGCTTAATCTTTATGTTGGCCTTTGAGAGATTGCATTATACCTCATACATGTGATTTAAATGCTCTAAAAGCATCCACAAGAAGAGGTTAATAACGTCAAGGTACTTAAGGACACACGATAGTTTGAATCCCCCAAATAGGTTCCATGGCCTCTGGAACGTGGCCAGGGTGTTAAATAGCCCCTGAGGCATGCAAGTGGGCTGGAATAACCTCTTGGCGGTGATTAGCGCACGAGTTTCTTGTCCACCTCAGGTAACTCTTTTTTCCAATAACCAAATATTAAGTCCATCCATGAGAAGTAGCGAGCGCCACCCAAGCGGTCTAAAGCGTCATTGATTTGGGGAAGTGGGTATGAGTACTTTTTGGTAATAATATTCAAAATTTTGATAGTTGATTAATACAAAATTAGCCCTTTCTTTTATTCTTAATAATCAATACATTGGAAGCCAAGGGACTCCTGGATGGCTCCCACATTCCCTGATCCAGAAGCTTCCATATCTCTCAGAAGCTACCTCTTCCACGGCCCTCAATTGATGAATTGGCTGGGACTAAGTTGGAGGGTGGTCCCTATATCAATCCAATGTACAACCCTACGGGTGCATCCCAAATCATGGTCATTGGAAGTTAAAATCTCCTGATACTTCTCAAATAGCACCATGGCTTGATCCTTATGCTCCGCCAACAACCTTTTCAAAGTTTCTCCGAGTATCATTGTCAATACCCCACCTGGAGTTGTAGTTTCAATGAAAAGATTATTATTTGTCTAGTAAACCAAATTTGTGAACTATCAGGACCTTATCAACGGGGGTAAAATGCTTTTTGCCACCACCTATTGTTAGCAGACCTTCAGCGGACCTTTTGGTAGGTTGTCTAACAACACTCAACCTCATCATGCCCAGTTGATATGATTACTGGGACCATGTCTGTCTTGAGGCGAGACTGCTGTTGGGGCCCAAAACCTCCCCATAGAGGCCCTCTGGTATCTCAATTTCAAGCTCTTTCCCCACTATAACTTGGTAGACAGAGGGGAATATTATGGGGCCACAGATTGAATATTGGTAGCAACTGGTACACATATATTTTGTGTGGGAGAGCCCTTAGATTAATTTTTAATTACATGTAGTGCATAAATATAACTACACCACTGTATGTGAGATTAACTTTCTCAGCGCGAGTGGAATATTTTGGCACCCTTCTTGAGGTGAGATTAACTGAGATATGCTGTCCCATTATCTCAAATCTCTCCTCCATCATATCTACTACTGCCCCATAGTGCCTCATGAAGGCTGCTCCTATCTAAAGATCATAATCATGATTACCAATAGAATAGCTGGTGCAGAGACAGCAATAGATCCAAATGGTGAGGCAACGCGCTATACAACCCTTCCAAAACAGTCTTATATGCTACAGCAGTCCCATATATCATCCAGTGCTCCACATGGGGTTACAACGGTACTTAGCTACCAGCTTGGTTGAAATGACGTTAACTGGCGCACCTGTGCATATAATCACATGAACATTTTTATCTCTACAAAAATATCACAATAAGTACACTCAGTTTAAGTAGAACCTTTATTATCTAATACATGAATATCCAAGGAATCCTTTTTCTCAAGGAACTTCATAATGTCACTTAATCTTGGGGTATTCTTAAATAATTTCTTTTACCAGGATGCAAAATTCATCCCTTTAATTGATGGCACGTCGGAGGATGGTCAGGGTTCATCAGAAAAAGTATGCTTTAATATATAACATGTGAAGGGTTTTGACATTTCCTGATGGCCTTCCTCCATCACTGCCACTTTGGCTTATGAGTTGTCAGAACTTGTACGTTTTCAGCAGGTTATTGATATAGAAACACATCAGTGGGGTTACAGGTTCCAACGGGAAGCAACTCATTGTGTTCAGGTAGAACACTTGAAATTGAACCAGCAGAAGTAGAGGGTCCCATCTCTGCTCCGTTTATCATTTCCTTATCATAATGTTCTGGCTATAAAACGTGGACTTTTCGTCTTATGGGGCAGTTTACTGAAAGATGTCCGATATGAGAACATGCATAACAGTTACTTCAAGGCATCACGTTCCAAGCTTATTAAAAGGCACAGGCTGAGGGTTGGTCAAAAAATGATAATAAGGTCAAGGATGAGGGGGAAAATTATAGCATGGCTGAGGATTAGCTGGTGGATTAGGGGTTGACTGTTGCAGCCAACATAAAGAAGGAAAGCCAGCGGCGGCTATCGAAGGCTTCCACTCCAAATTAGGTGGAATGAAAGTGGCGGCTAGTAAGGGCAGGTAACTTGCATATTTAATTAATAAATATCCCCTTACAGGACCTTTTTTCACTTTGATAATCTTAAATTGAAACCGAATTTTGAAGTTTTTAAATTACAAAAAACAGCCACTTAAATTGAGCCCAACAAGAATGTCAGTACAATCGAAGCCTGCTGACTTAGTGTGGGGTGGTGGTGCACCGCCTTCTATAGCACTTTGGCCGGACACAAGCGCTCAGGCTGTCTCTGCTAGCCCTCCCAATGACACTGGACGTTATGTCCCACCTTGGGACTTAGCATACCATTTCAAGAGCTCACAGGTGGTGCTCCAAAGCCTTAGTGCTCCTTCAGTGCAACCTTCATTTAGTCCATCAAGGTCAGGTATGAGAATCTTTTCCCATGCGTGAGTGCGACCATCATTGGATGGTCAAGGTAGTTTTTAAACCCAACGGTTTTATTGATTTTCGCCCTTTCGAAGGTTATTTTGAACTAAGCTTTGGGTCTAAAGCCCAGGCATTAGCAGCAGCAAAGCTGCTAATCATTCATAAAAATACACTGATCCCCACCATCTGAACGTGGCTCCTGGCTGACGCCACTCTTGTGGTCCAGTTTATCAGGTTGCCATCTCATCTTTCCCTAGAAGGCCACTGCCACAAAGTCATGAAGGATTAGCATTTATGGCACAGACCCCATGCTTCCTTTCGTGGTCCCCAACGGAGCAGATCTTTTAGCAGGGCCTTGCGCCTTTGTGACAACCTGCCCATTTTATTGTGACACCCACCTTACTATTCCCAACACTGCAATCAGGTCTGCCCCTGATTGCCTCTTTTGTGTGCGCGTCAAAAACTTGGTTGCACGATGTCTGCCCCTTGTGCTTCAAACTTGATCATTTAAAGAACAAGTGCCCAGCGGTTTCTGATCCGCCTGCTTTTGTCAATTCCACCTCTGGTGTCAGCCCAGCTGTTGCCGCATACAAATTTTTTGAGTGGGGATTGATCATACCATTCCCAATCTTGGCAAATTCTGGCACCATTTCTAAGGCAGCAGCCAATTAGAAAGTTTTAAATTCACCTAACCATGACCAAATGACTAAACTGATATCAACTGAGCTGCTGTGGTCAACAGTGCACAGCTAATAAGTTTATACAACTCTCCAATTCTGATGACTGGTCCATCACTAGCTAATTTAAATCAGTTTGAAGCTCTCAAATGGATTGATGATGCAGATCAGCATTACAATGTTAAACCTGATTTGCCTTGGAGGAATTTTTTTGTCAAACCTCTTAACTCACATCCATGCCATTAGCCCTAAAAATGGTATCTTGTATATAAAAACATAAATAAAATGGCAGTGGAAGCAGCTGCTGCCCTTGCTAACACTCTCCTCTGTCAACAATTTCATGGGTATGATGATGCCCTTGTTGAGGGTATTCATATCAATAATTTCCCCTGTGAATTTGACAAAGTTGCAGAATATAAAAAAAGAGCTTACTTTTGGTGCAAGCCGCACATGCATTGATATGCAAAAACTTCCATGTTTGATCCCAACTACCCTTAAACTTGCCAGCACGCCAAGGTGCACACTTGTATGCCAGCTTAAATCACTTTTGTTGAGCATCAACTTGCTCAATACATTTAGGTGATTGATACTGCTAGCCTCATTAACTAATAAATTTTCACCCATACCTCCTCATGCAATGTGCTGATGATTCGTCAACCCTCATTTCTGTCTTCAATCATCCACAAAATGAAGCAAAGGCTGGATAAAAGATTTTTATAAAACAACTTTGGCTTCTGATATGGCTTCCTAGGCTATCAGCCAAGGTGCCATACTATAGATTTTTCAATATGATAATCCCTTTGTTTGGCTCAATTGCAAATAAAGATGCATGGCTGCCCCCCTTTTGGGTTGGGAACTACTAATGCTAAAAAAGAAATATCTTGAAGGACACGGGCTATTGCATCGAAAAGGTCCCAGTGTGATTCTATATAGCAATGATTGTAACACAAATTAGAGCTCTGATAATGTCCCAGGCGTTACTAAGACATTCACTTATGAAGTAAATTGATCATAAAATCTGTCAGGGAATGTTCCGCTGAAACCTAATTTTCAGGAAATTGGCCTTCCGTTGAGCTGTTTTCACTAACCTCCAACTAAGTGCAACACTGTCTCGACTTCCAGATAAGTAATTATGTTGTCCTTAAGGTAGCACATAACCTGATAAGTGCTCTAGAAATTCAAGATGGAGTTTACTAGCTTGCCAAATGAAGGTTTAAAGCTCCTTCCACCGCAAACTTGAAACGTTTAAAGAGCCTATGCATTTTTCTATCCTTTATTGAAAGGGACAATTTATTGATAAAACAACCTCATCCCATTTAAAAATTACTAGCTCTCAGGATGTACTGGTCACTTCTCATTGGAGATAGCTTGAACCACAATGTGGGCAGGATGCAGAAGGAGGGGCGAATTTTGGTTTTTCTTTGGGATTTAGTTAAGGTATGGTTTTTCAGCTGGCAACATAGCGAACATGTAAGATAATCCTTTTGGAGAGGCATATTTCATCTCCAGATCTTCCGCTATTGGTAAATCAATTTACAATGCGTTCTTTGTCAAAGAAGAGCTCTTCTGCCCTCTCCTCAGTTTCATACCCTCTACAGTGGTGCTGTCCTTCACCATCGTCCCCTTTTTATATGCAGCTTTGTGTCATGGAAATGGCAGAAGAAGTTTAGACCGGCCTGTCAGTCAGGATGTGTAAGCACCCAGAAAGCAAGCCAGAATGCCAGAGGCATTAATGACTAAATGACGTTATATGGAGCTGGGCATTGGGAGATGATGAATTGTTGGTGTAACACAATAGTGAGTATGATCCCGATGATGAACCACAATATGCCACTCCTGACCCAGAGGGTCTTGCTGCAGGGAGTAGGATCAAGAGATAGTTTCAATAAGTTCATCAGAATATGGGGTCATTTCAACCGGAGAGGCAAGGAGATGGATTCTCTCTTACAGTTGGTGGATATAAGGCCACAAGATTCCCATGTACTGTTGCTGGAAGTTCATAATAGTGGGGTTATAGAGGCAAAAATATCTGACTCACTGAATTCAATCAATGACGGAGGGGGCCATAGTGACCACAAGTACTGGTAGAACCCATCTGGTATTTGAACTGACAGGCCACCAGAAAACGCCATCATGGATGCGTTCAGAAGGAACAATACAATAAAGAAATTGATTGGTTATCTCGGGCAAAATTTTTTATTGAAGAAAAGGAAGAAAATTGACCAACAATTTTCTCAGTGCTATGCAACTGATTAAATAGTGGTCGATTGGGGTAGTGACAAGCTGGGATTGGGACCCTCAATTTTGACCTAACCGGCGAATTATTTCGGAATGGGCGGGTTAGTTCCCTGGGAACTGACATCAAAAAATTTGGTGGCAGGCTGAGTCACTGTCAGTTTGACCTCAGACATCTGAACCAAGGCTTGAATACATTTCTGAAGGTTGGTGTGATAACGTTTAGCCCAATGAGCAATGAGAATCCCCCAAGGCCACCCCACATAGGAGCGGGTCCATTTGGTTTGGAATGGGTTTGAGATGCCCAACCCACCCGCACTTGGTTGCTGGGCCATTCATTCAGTTAGTGGCATCACATCACACGCAACACCCAAATTGTCAACAGGGGACTTTGAACCCTCGTTGATGGCATCCAATGCTATAGCCTGCCTGTTGAGGATGATCCCCAACGAAACTGGGAAAGGAAAAAATTTTCTGATTGGCATGTTAATTGAATTGAAACCGTCAGGCGTTCTGGCCAATAACTCAGTCTTCATGCCTTTCCAGCCATTTGAGATCCAAAAATTGGTCAGATTGACTCTCAAATTAGATCCAATTGATTTCAATTCTACAATCTTGGCGCAGATTTAACTGATTCACCTCAACAGTTCTACCAAGGTGAGTGTGGGTACTGGGGGTGGAATTTGAAGAGGAAGAGCTGTTACCTAGCGCTCATCTACTACGCAAGCAAGATTGCCCTGAATAAGTGGTACTGCCATCCTCTTTGGTGCCTTCTTGCTTGGGAATGGAAAAATGGCTCAATCCATAGCCAGGGGACGTTCCCCGGGACTTACAGCCCTTTCTTTTTTCCAGAGGAAGGGCCCCACCACCGGAAACTGCACAAGAACCAAATTCTTATGCGCCTTGGGTAACTTGATTTCCATAATAGTCGCGACTTTTTGGGGAGGGCGGGGAGCTTCATGGTGGGATGTGTGGAACGCTTCTCAGGTCCATGCAATTCGCGCAATCGCGCGCCTTGACCCAACTGTTTTTGTAGGCTGGATACCCTTTCCAGGCCACAAGATATTGTATGGAACGTTGGGATTTTCGAGATGCCAGGATAGCCTCTACCTCGGCCTCTTCCCCATTTTCAATGACAATCAGTTCTGGTTCTGTGGGAATTGTGCCCTTGAAGGGCGACAGCTGGGAAACATGGAAGATGGGATGCAGCTTCCAATGCTCAGGGAGCTTCAGGCGGAACGCCCCATTCCCCAGTACCTCCTCCACCGAGTGTAGACCTGAGCATTTACTAGCGAATTTATGGAAGGGGCCTGAATTCTTAAGTGATGGGTATCAAGATGACATAGGATCCCACCGTAAAATTTTGACCCAGGAGATGCTTACAATCCACAAACTGCTTGTAATCATCTATGGCTTTGGTGAGGTGTTCCCACACTAAGGCTTGAGTTGATCAAATATGAGCAGCGTGGTCCTCGGCAGCTTGAACCTCAAGCTTCAAGCACTGCCCAACTGAAAATTAAGGTTTGTAATCCAATGTTGCTTCATATGGGGAAAACCCTTTGGATGCGTGGGTCCCATTATTGTAAGCAAACTGGGCGAGAGGAAGGTCATTGGCCCAATTATCCTGCGCGGCTGCAGCATAGCAACGCAGGTACTGTTCAAGGACTTGGTTGACACGCTTGGTCTGTCTATCAGACTGGGGATGATATGCTGTGGAGTGACAGGGGGATATTTTCAGACTCGATGGGAGTTCACTCCAAAACCGTGTGGTGAACTGTGAGCCATGGTCACTGATGATCTCCTGAGGGGAGACCAAACATCAAAATCACATGGCGTATGAAAAGTTGGGCAGTTTCTTCCGATGTAATTGTGGAAGTACAAGGTATAAAAAGGGAAATTTTGTGAAGCGATCCACCACTACCATCACCACTGTGAACCTGTTAGAATAGGGGAGTTTGGCGATAAAGTCCACAGAAACTGATGTCCATGGACCCTCCGCCTGCTGTAAGGGGTGCAGGAGGCTGTTTTTACCGGAGCAATCTGACTTAGCCCTGGTGCAAGTAACACAATAAGCGATCTAAGCTGGAATCTCTTTAGTTAAACCCACCCAATTGAAGGTCCTCTTGATCAGATCAATGCATTTTTTGTTGCCAGGATGTCCAACCGTGGGGGGATCATGATGTGCGCAGAATACCTCCGGGCAGATGGAGGGGGGAACCCAGATGCAAGACCAAAAGTAAATGAACCACTCCACTAAGGAGTATAGGGTATGTTTGTGACTCAGTTGAGCCTACTGCTTGATCAACTCCACGCCCTCAGGGCAGGCCATTTGACTGGCTAAAACCTGAGCCATTAGTGGGGCCTTGGGAGCCAAAGCGACAGATGAGATGACGTGGGGAACAATCAACAAAATTTTGGTGGCAAGAATCATGGTAACGAGGTCCACTTCCTCCAGGTCTGAGGAACAATGGGTGGGGCTGCAGCTTAGAAAATTGGGAAGTACATTGAGCGCACCTTTTATTAATTCATATTTAAAGCTAAAACTTCACAGGTCCTGATAGGTTTGGGATTGCCAATGTGCCAATTTTAGGGTTTGCGAAAATACAAAAGGGCCTGGTGATCCATGCGGACCATTAATTCATGTTGATCACCCTGCAACAGTAACCGCCAATGAGTTAATGCCCATGCAACAGCTGCCAATTCTTTATCATAAATGGCCCAAGACTGCTACGTGGCCATGAACTTCTGGGAAAAGTAAGTGACTTAGTGTTCTAAACCATCTTGCTCATGAAGCAACACCGCTCCCACTGCTACCAACGAGGCATCACATGCAACAATATAAAGCTTAGTGGGATCAGCATGCTTCAAAATGGGTGGAGACACAAACACCTCTTTGATCTATCCAAACGCCTGCTGGCATTTGGGCGTCCAGCGAAATGATACGTTTTTCCCTGTAAGGGGGTGGAGTGGTGCGGCCAGCTGGGAAAGTGCCAGGGAAAATTTTTTTTAGGAAAATGATGGTTCCCAAGAAACTCGGAAGTTGTTTCTGCATAGTCAGGGTTGGCTATGCTCGGATCACATCTAACTTGTTGGGAGGGATTGCATAGCCATCCTTGAGGATGAGGTTCCTGAGGAAGGCAACCTCCTCCTTATAAAACTTGCACTTGGAAGGCTTGACGAACAAGCCTGCCTTATGCAAGGCGGCCACCACTGCTTCCAAGTCAGTAGCGTGTTGTTTGGGAGTCAGGGAGTGAATCAGGATACATCAATGTATGCAACCGCACAGGTAAACCAGAGGTCACCCAGTACATTTTTGATCATACGTTGAAATGTAGTGGGAGCATTTTTCAGCCCTGAAGGGCATTACATGGAATTGGAAAATGCCGCGCTTCATCCAAATTGCTGTTAACCATTCCTGCCCTTTCATTACCCAAATTTGGTTGAAGGCGTTCACCAGATCAGCTTAAAGAACACATGGGATTTGGCGATTGCCTGGATGATCGTCTGCTCCAGAGGCAGGGGGTAGGGATCAGAAACTGTTATTTTATTTAAATGGACGTAATCCATGCAGGGGCAAAGAGAACCATCCGCTTTTTTGGAGAAGATGATGGGGGAGGCAAAGGGTGAGATCTCCTTGAACATCCACCCTTTTCTCAGCATATCATCCAACCAGGTATTGAGTGCAACTTCTTCCTCCGCTGTATGGGGATACAACGGACAGTTGATGTTCACCAACTCCACGGTCATTTGAAACGCACGATCAAACTTAGTGTGCGGGGCAGGCAATCCGCATTTTCCAAGTCAAAGATTCTCTGATACGCATTAAGCTCTTAGGAAAATCGGCCGGAATGCCCGCAGAAGTGACTAGGGAAGTGATAGAACTAGTTTCTTGTGTCTTCTTAAGGGTGTTAATTAAGGGAAATTCTCCCTCCAGATGATCATTAGTAAACAACAACGTATTAGACTCCAAGTGAATCTTAACATGTTGTCAGTGCCACCACCCCACACCTAAGATCACTGGAAACACCAGGTTCAGCATGGCCAAAAACAATTGCAGAAGCTGAACTGGTGGATTGAAAAAGGTACCGGTTGACAAACAACATACAAGGTCTGGGAAGCAGATGAGGCCACCATTACTGAGGGACCCACATCCATTTCTAGTTCTAATTGTTGAGCCAGCTCAACATTTATGAAGCTCCCTGCAGCTCCGGTATCCACCAGGGCCTCAAAGGAAACATGATGTGAGCCGACACTGATCTTCATGGGCAGTAGGAAATAAGCGAAGTTTTGTTTATTGGAAGATTCGACTGACTATTTTATGACTGAAGAATAACTAGCATATCAGGGGTAAGGTAGGGGCTTTTTCTGAAGTGAAAATTGGGAGTATGAGGGCGGGGGAAATGACTTCCACCGTATGGGCCATAACAGAGCATTTATAGGTGACTCTGTATCTGCCAACTCTGACACAGGGGTTACAACTGGATCAGCACCCAGAGATATCGCAAGTTCAGAGGGAGGCGCGTCATCTGCATCTACTTTGGGTAAACCAATCATAAAATTCCCCTTTTGATAATGGGTAACATGGCGGGGGAGGGCATTATTGGTGGTCGCGATGGCACATATATGATCTACTGATCCTTGGATGGTGGACCAGACCTCATGATGAGTGGAACCCAAATCCAAGCTTGATCTAAAGACTTCCTGAAGCATATCAATAGAGAAGCCCAACGCGGGTGCCAGTTCATGGAAGGTAGACATCAAAGAAACCAGGCTAGGAACCTCGGCTATGGCATAGATCAGTCTGAATAGGTGGTCCAATTGTGACTCAGGGTGTAACAGGGCAGCCGACATGACAGCCATTAGTGGGGTGGGGTCTCCTGGTTGTGAAGAAGAGCGCAAAAAGCCTCTAACCCAACGGCGGGCATCTTCATCCACAGCGTCTAACAACGCAAGCCCTTGTTGGGCATGAGATAACGCGGAAGCATTGTTAAGCGCAATAGCTGTATGCATTTGCACCTTAGCGAGCGCGTCAAGGACTTGATTGGTAATCTCCCAGGATAGGACACTCGAGCTTCCTTTCAGGCCTAGTGGAAGGAGGAGGAGCCACAATCTGCGCAGCTTGGGTGGATTGAAGAAGATTTCCCAAGGTAGAGCGGATGCTTCTTCCAAAATTGGAAAGTGACCAAACAAACAGCAAAGAGCAAGCTACTGATTGAACATTTATTTTATAAAGGATAAGCACTTCAGTACCCAGTTCAAAGAACAAGGCGGAAGTGGCTGGAAATAATGGTTGGTCAATTATGTCATAAGAAATGGCAGTAGAAGTTTAGATTGGCCTGCCAGTCGGGATTCTTAAGCACCCAAAAAGCAATCCAGAATTCCAGAGACATTGCGACCAAATGACGTTATATGGAGCTGGGCATTGGGAGATGATGAATTGTTGGTGTAACACAACAGTAAGTATGATCCCGATGATGAACCACAATATGCCCACTCCTGACCCAGAGGGTCTTGCTGCAGGGGGTGGGATCAAGAGATAGTTTCAATAAGTTCATCAGAATATGGGGTCATTTCAACCGGAGAGGCAAGGAGATGGATTCTCTCTTGCAGTTGGTGGATATAAGGCCACAAGATCCCCATGTACTGTTGCTGGAAGTTCATGATATTGGTGTTATAGAGCCAAAAATATTTGACTCGCTGAATCCAATCAATGATGGAGGGGGCCATAGTGACCACAATTACTGGTAGAACCCATCTGGTATTTGAACTGACAGGCCACCAGGGAAACGCCATCATGGATGCGGTCAGAAGGAACAATACAATAAAGAAATTGATTGGTTTTCTCAGGCAAAATTTTTTATTGAAGGAAAAGGAAGAAAATTGACCAACAATTTTCTCAGTGCTATGCAACTGATTAAATAGTGGTTGATTGGGGTAGTGACAAGCCAGGATCAGGACCCTCAATTTCAACCTAATCGGTGAATTATTCGGGAATGGGCGGCTTAGTTCACTGGGAACTGACATCAAAAAATTTGGCGGCGGGCTGAGTCACTGTCAGTTTGGCCTCAGACATCTGAACCAAGGCTTGACTACATTTCTGAAGGTTGGTGTGATAACGTTTAGCCCAATGAGCAATGGGAATCCCCCAAGGCCACCCAACATAGGAGCAGGTCCATTTGGTTGGGAATGGGTTTGGGATGCACAACCTGCCCGCGCTCAGTCACTAGGCCATTTGTTTGGTCTGTGGCATCACATTGGCCACAACACTTAAATTGGTAACAGAGTAATTTGAACCCTTATCAATGACATCCGATGCTATAGCTTGCCGGTGAGGATGATCCCCAACGAATTTGAGAGGGGGAAGATTTTTCTGATTGGCATTTTAATTGAATTGAAACTGTCAGGCGTTCCAACTAATAACTCAGTCTTCATGCCTTTCTGGCCATTTGTTATCTGAACATCGGCCAGATTACCACTCAAATTAGATCCAATTAATTTTAATTCAACAATCTCGGCGCAGATTTCACTGATTCCCCAAACTTTTCTACTGAGGTGAGTGTGGGTACAGGGGGTGGAATCTGAAGTGGAAGAGCTGTTACCCAGCGCTTTTCTACTATGTGAGTGAGATCGCCCTGAGTAACGAGGGGTACTGCCATCCTCTTTAGTGCCTTCTTGCTCAGGAATGGAAAAATGACCCAATCCACAGCCAGGAGACGTTCCCCGGGACTTACACTTTGTGACAGGAACTTTAGGATAAGTGTTACCTTTCAATTTACACTGATGCATGCAGTCGCGTAACAGTGTCATTTAGGAGGTCTGATAGTAGTTATTTCTAACAGCCAAGGGTATGTAATCATTCAAATACCTCTTTAAACTGATCCAACAGAAATTTATGCTTATTAGGTAGCTCATCTTTGGCTTGGCGTAATATATCCAGGATGATTTTAATCACGACATAAAGTGCTGACTCAGTAAGCTGATATGGTTTTCAGTCAGCGCTAGCTGGATTTACATAGTTAAATTTATGGGCCCCTGTAGTGTGCACCACTGTTGGAAATCTTGCGGAATGGTATATAATCTTCTGAAGGGTTACATAGGAGCGAATTTTCACTGATGTATTGGAAAAATGATTTAATGATAGTTCCTCAAATTAGTATAATAAAGTGTAAAAAGGAAGCGGAAAGCTCTAATAGAAAAGATCTTTATTATTTATGGCTGAGTCCAAACCTTTTTACCCTTGATATTTACACTGTAGAGTCCACCACATTCTACTAACTAAATAACTTTTTTCATTCTTTAGTTCCCATTTTAAATTCATTTTTCAATCACTTTCTATCCTTCTGCTCAGCTAACCAGATTCTCCAACCTCCTTTGTACTCGTCTCATCATTGAAGGTTCTGGCAGAATTCCCATATTTGGTTGAAGTCAGATCACTTATCTTCTACCCATATCCAATTTCATTGAATTATTAAATAGTTCTTATTGTAATTTTTGTAGATAACCAATGATACGCCATATAATAATTTAGGTTCATCGTCCAATCATATTAAATTTACTAAAAAGGATGCTACACAAAAGTAATATAAACACCAGTCACATTTCAAATAAGGATGTATTGTTACATAAACTTTTTCAAATGAGGATTAGACTTGTTTACTAAATCTGATCTCTCAAAAATGGTATAATGCAGCTGATGTCAAAAACTAAAACTCACACATTCTCAAGGTATAGATCTATCATGGATGGTCTATTGTGCTTTTAGTAAAATAAATTCCAATTAATAATAAGTTGGTCCAAGCCATTGCCCAATTTTCCCTTATTATAGTCTTTCTCTGACCAATCTCTCTTTTGCTCACCTCATTACTTGAATAAAGGCATTTAAATATATACTATAATCGCATATTACCTTTTGCTATTCTTGTGAATTACCTAATTAAGGATATTGTCTGGAGTTTCTTTATAAACTATGAAGGTTTTAGCGTCATACTAGATGTTTCATGGATTTTGCTAATAGCCTTTTCTAGGAGAGTTAGAGACACTATTTTTACATTAGGCGACCAACCTAATTTTATACTTGTAGAAATTTAATATATGCGAGACGCTCTCATATCAGTAATCTAGGACATTGGATGTTGCTGTGGTCACTATTTTTTCACCAAGGCATTACTGTTCATTCTGGCAGTGGCCCAGGTTGATGTTCCTTTTTTACTGGCTGCGGAAGAGCTCCTGCCCTTCCTAGACATATTGGCGTTCTTAGGCCTTTTGACGTCTGTTGCATGGACTTCTAATAGCTTCTGAAAATTCTATTAAGTTTATAAATTCAGCCCTCACTTTCCCTCTCCTGGCATCAAATGGCTGTATTTTTGTTCACCCATAATTTAGATGGGTTACTTATAGTTTTGAACAAGTAGATGTTCTGAAAGCAATAGAAGGTTTGGAATGTCTTCTGAGATCTGGTTTACCGTGTTCTCTATCTTTTAAGCTTTCCACAGGGCTTTTACACCAAGTCAATGGGGACGCTTTTATATGTCTTATTTATATAAATGTTTTAGTATGTTACAAGCTCTACTATGGTTTAAATTCTTAAGAACGTCCTTATCACAAAGAAGCATAAACAGTAAATCATTTGACACTATGGCATGGTTGACTCCATTTGCCACCTCTGATCCTATTATTGGTGTCCTTATGTATGCATTTAACACCCCAATACTAAAGAGGGTCCATTGATCGGGCTGAAAATCTTTCACCAAGCGACCACTATAAAATCGCTTTAGAAATGCCCTTTCTTTTCTGCAAATGAGAAGATTTTTAAAGGCTGACTTCTTTTTAAGGAAGTATGAGGGTTAACAAGGGTTTAGCCTTAAAGGCACAACTAATGTCACAGTTGACTTAGAAGCAATGATGTCAAATGTGGTGACTTTTGAAGGTATTGCTCTCAGAAGGTTTTAAACTCTTTTAAAATGGCAGATTCTGCCTGTGTCACGCCCTCTATCTTGGAAAAAACAAGGGCCGCTAGGATCTAGCCCCAGAGTATTGGCAATTATTCATCCTATAAACTTCCCGTTTGAATTTTCATTGCCCATAATGATGCAAACCTTAAGTGGAAGGAGGTTTTTCTGTAATGGTGATGGATGGTGATATCCAGCCAAGTATCGATTTTGGTTATGGTGCCTTTTCAACCTGAACACCTCATTTTTAATGGGAATACTTTAGAAAAGATTGAGCCATTTTTATGCTATTGGGGTACTAGTTTAGGAGAATTCCAATATATATTAGATCACCCCAGTAAACCCTCTCTGGGCTTCCCAGATGAATCATCTCAATCAGAAAGCAGAAATTATATTATAAATAAAATATGGGGGTAAGAATGTTGTGGCAGAAAAAGTTGTGGTATATGTGCCTTTTTTTAGTACTAGATGGTCCCAATATATGTGCCTTCAGTCATTATAGTAACGTACTACCCCACTCCATTTCTAATAAGAATAAATATCCTTGTGGCATTATTATGCCTAATAGATATTCTTGGCAATCTATGTAATATTTATGTATTGAATAAAGAGCTTGCTGGGTAATCATTTACTTTCTGCTACTCTTTCTTTCCCTTCATGGAACTTTATGAAAAAAGATTTAGAGAATACTTGTGCTACTGAGAACTTTATTTATCTTAACCTATCCAGTTTCCTTAATTTATTTACTTACCTAGTGTTACGGTTAGGGCAGTGCTCCCTAAAATATTCCCTCTATAAAGGTCAGGTTCTGTTTGATTATCAAGCTGATAAGTACAACTTGGTTGACCAAATCTTGACCATAAAAAGCCTAATGTACCCACTCACTGTGAGAATAGCTTTTGGCGGAAATTTTATTAAGATCATTTTGGAGGCTAATACATTGACTTAGTCTTTGGCAAGTGGTCAAAAAAACAACCCTCATGTATGACGTCAGCTCATTGAGCAACATGTCGCAGTGGCCCCTTGTACATAAGCTTACCCTTGAACTTCTTCTAGAATCCCACTCCTGAAGCTTATACCCTCCCATTTGGAAAGTTGGAGTCTTCATTTTGATGCAGCTTCAGCAAATTCCTTAATGGAACATTAAGAGATTGATTTTTTGTTTCTACTTATTTACTCTTAGTTTACATATCATCCCAATCTACTCTTTGATTTTGCAATAGGTGACAGCTCTAGATGTCTGGGGTTTAGAGAGAAACTATCAAAAAATGGATCATACAGAGTACCTCTTCAGTATGCTATCCACTTCTCTTTGTGAAAGGTAGACAGTAATCTCCGGCATTTTGTAGATTATGGTAACTTGCTTAATGCAAACATACCTAATCTACATCAAATCTTTATATAACATTGATTGCTCGGTATGTGCAAAGGCTAAAGTCAACTCAATATGATGAAGTTTTTGAACGCCTTTAAACTGATCTGCTTAAAAATGGAAGGAATGAATCATTGAATCTCATACCAATTTGAATTTTATAAAACCAGATCATACTTTTTGCCTTAAAAATGTACCTAAAATTTTTCAACTATGTATTCATGCATCATTAGGAGAGCTATTAAGTGTATGCACTGTGTCCATATTTTTATCATCCAGGTTTTCTCCCCAGATCAAGAATCACAAGATCAACTAGAGGCAAGTGGTTGAACATTTAAGTGAAGCAAACTTGACGCTGAAGATTAGTAAGTTTAAGTTTTATGTCACAGGTCACCTCCTTGAGCAAAATAAATTGACAAAGTGTATGATTAACTCAAACAAGGAGAAGACTATTAATGATTGGCCCTGAACCACCTCAGTTAAAGGGTGAATAGTTTTGGGGACTTATACCTTACTTAACAAATGAACGCAAAATCTTTCAGATGTAGTTCACTTTTGTAAAAAGAAAGTGGGTAAAAATCTTAATTAGTCATCTGCACTAGAGGATTACTTTCAAGATGAGAAGTGAACTTTAATATCCAAGTCATTTTTTTGACATGCGGATTCAATAAAGAGTTTATAGTGGCTAACGTTTCTTCAAGATTTTCTATTGTGCTTCCCTATTACAGGTGGGCAAAGATGGAATTGAGCATCCTGTAGGATATTTTTCCATAAGATGTTCTTACCTGAGAAAAAACACTTTATATGACAAAGAACTATTGGGAGTGTAGTGGAAGCTTTGACTTATTAGTGCATCATCTTCATGTTTCTTCTCAGCCATTCCACGTTTGTACTGAATATTGGACTCTGCTGTATTACTGAGCCCCAAATTATCTGCCACCTAAAAACCCTCTGTCATGAGACCTTTGCCCAATTTGAGTTTTCTTATGGGTTCACAAAAGGCAAAGGTAATGTTTAACTGATGATTTGAACTGTAAACATTTTTAGCACCTGACCTAAGGAAGTTCTGCTGCTTAACACTAACCTACTAATTCCTCCAGGGAAAATTATATATAAGCAACCTTTCTCCACTGTGTGCATTCCATTTCTTACTCTCTGGAGAATATAGAGGAGTAATATATGTTTTTTGGAAATTCGTCCTTTCTGCGCCCTTATAATCAGAATATACTTTAATTCTCGCCAGATGTTGTTTGAATCAGGAGGATATAACAAAGGGGTACCATATGAAGGACGATATTGTATGATTTCATGGACGTTTATAGGTTCATTTAGGCCAAGTCTCTTAGTATTATAGAGATATCATGATGTTATAAATTTAGGGTACCACGGAAGGTGAGATTCTGGAGCTTGTCCACTGTACATATACCTGTATGTCAGGAGAGTATCTGCAACTCTCCCATTCTCAGTGAGGTGGTGCGAGATGCACAGCCACACCTCCAGGAAACCAGTTGTTATTATGATGGTAAACAGAGCACCGCAGAAGGTGGCTGAGACAAAATAACCTAGAGCAATGGTGTATAATGTATTATATTAGTTGGTAACATATATACAACAACTCTTGGGTGGATCCCAAAGGAATTCATACCCAAGCGGAGATCTGTGCTAAAGTGCATGGGTTCCTCAGTCTAGAGGGACCAGGGGGTGCCGAGTGGCGCACATTATCCTGTTGATATTTTTGTGAGACTGAACAGCTAATGTTGTTAGAAACCTCCTTGAGGAGGTCCGCGCACAAGTTTGCCCCAGGAACCATATTAAAAATGTAAACAAACATGAATTTTTATTAAGGGAGATTACCAACAAGGAAAGTTGGTCTCAAAAACCATACTTTAACCAATGGGTGGTGAGTTGATAAATTGGGAAAAATGGTACAAGCCTAAGCAAACCAATCAGCGCACCCTACCATTTGCCAGGGTACTGTGGCTCATGATTGACCTAACTCAAATTTAGATTGCAGGCTGAGCAATCCCAAAATGGAAATTTTGAAAATTAAACGGGTTTTGAACCCCTTTTGCAAACAACCAAACAAAACCATTGCTGTTAAAGATATAGCTATTGAATTTTAACGCCATCTTATAACACTGGGATGAGAATCTTGCACATTCCCTAGATCAACCTAGGCATATCTGGTCTGAACCCAGCGTTGGTCCAGGGTATGTTTTAGGTCAGGAAGTCCTGCTTATCTAACTTTTTTGGCCTCCTGATGACCAGCTTTATCCTTACATTCAGTACCCTCAATCATTTCATCAAGCAAAGACTTTACCCTCTCGTTCTTTTTAGGCTCCACACCCCTCCAGGGGCTTTTGCCAGATAAAAGTTATTGTAGGATGGGGCCAACTTCATAGCGGCGATGTTTTCTGAGACTTGGGTCATGCAGCCTCAGGAACTGCTCGTGAGAAAACTTTGATCAGATCTTGGGCTTGGGCGCAGTCAAGAGATGTTACCCAATTGTTTTCACCTGTGTCAAATCCCTTCCAGGGTACTAGGTACTCAAGACTTCTTCTGACTCTTCCTGAGGCTACAAAATCCTCCACTTCTCACTCCTGTGCCCCATCCAGGAGATAAGCCTCTGTAGTCTCTGGTGGGGACTCTCAAACAACATAAGCTTACTTTTAAGGAAGATCAAAAAGTTCCAGAATGAGGTAAGGAGATCCAACTGGTATGAGGTGTGGCCCACCTTTCTGACAATGCAGTAATGCCTAATCTAATTCAGACCCAGTTTTTTTGCATGGTTTCTTTATGGAGGTGTTTTTAACATCCAGCATCACGATATCACCTTCCCTATATGCAGAACCCTCCAATCTCTAGTTAAAATTTATAGGTTCTTGATTAATCTTGGCTGATAACTCCTAAATTAATTAACTGCACAGGTTTGTCATCATGAAATTCTCCACATTGTATGATAGTGAAATGTATTGTTTGATAATAGTATAAAGACTATTATCTCTAGTTTATTAAAGTACTAAAATCAGGCCCAACGCTTGGCCAGTATTTTCTCTTGAAATATTTAGATGTCCTTAATAGGGGATTTGATCCCTGGTACCGCCTAACTCAATCCATGCTCAGATCCTCATCTATGGTTTAACTCTGAAGACACACAGTTGGCAGCAAAATCACAATTTGATTCAGTTTCTCTTCTCTGGTTCCACGCTCAGATCATTACTCTTTATACCTAAAAAGTTTCCCAATTAGAGCGCACAGCAAAAATCTCCTTGAGAAAGAATATAACTCAAAACTGGATTCTTATATGACAATTATTAGTAAAATTGTTTTCTAACTAAGTATGAGTATATATTATTAGTGATTTAATAGGAGAAATTATAGTGGGAATCCAGCGCACAACCCTCAGTTGGCACCTCCTTGATGAAACAGCAGTCATTGCTATTGAATTACCCATCCTTATCTCATAAGCGATGGTCTTTCCCATTATGGCTCAGATTCTGTTGGACATCCTAAAGACCTAAAATGAAAAGAGTCAGAAAACATGTCCCTAACATTTTCCTCTTGATCCCAGAGAACCAACCATAATTGGCAAGCGACCTGCTTAGGTAATGGGACTTGTTACCCATTAAGGCAGGTCACAAACCAACTGATTAATTTGCTAGTTTCAGGTGGTATCACTCGCCTCACAAATTAATCCTTAAATTACCAATTGGTTGGTGATGAAACCTGACCAATTCTAATTGGTACACCTGATTGTTAATAATCAATCAACTATCAGATGCTATTAAATCATCAGCAACTCTGCCCATTAGATCTTTAGCATTCATCAATTTGATCCCTCATGGATCCAACCCAGGAAAATAACATAAAATCCCCTGAACATTGTTACCCTGAAATCAGGGTCAAACAATATCCAATTTACTTCGCTTTAGGGAATTATACCCTAGTGATCCCTGGTAATCTAGTCAGCTGGTAATATAGGCAAAAATCCCAACACATCCCTCTCTTGCCTATATTTCCAGTGAGAAAAGGTTGGGGCAGAAGAACACCACTTCAGAGAATTGGTCAAATAATTCATTTGCTCAAGTGGAGTACAATCGATAAGTACTCAACGCTGCTCAGGATGACCTTTGGCATGCGGCTCTCTCCCCTCTTCCTCCTTGTTACTGCCTATTCAGAGCATGGTCCCCATGACCTTCTGTCATGCTGGGATGATCAATTTAATCATGACGATATTATTCCTGGGATCCAGTTTCCCACCCACCAGGACATATGACCCACTGTCATATTCAGGATTCTTAGTTTGGCATACCCAATTTCCTAATTTTCTCCTCATCCTTAACAGGAGATTCTTGCCATCAAAGGTTGTTTTGCAGTGCAATTAAGAATGTTCATTTATGTTCACCCTTCTTATTTTCTTATAAAACTCTTGGCTCATATCATTCTTAATTCTTCTCTGGAGAGCTTATACCATTAATTTTGATATAAATTTCTCTGAAAATAGAGCTTAATTGATTTCAGAGTGCATAATGTTGACTATCATATAATTATGATATTTCCCCTCTTGTCAGCTCTTATGTCAAATTATGAGTCTTGTTGCCAACAGCTTCTCAATAGCTTGTCTGATAAAGGCCTTCGGTTCTTCCAGCTGATGAGTCAATCTGAATGATAAAACCTCTTTTTATGGTCCTTCCAGGACTCATACTTCCAGTCATATACCACTAGCCAGTCCTTCCATGGAATTATCAGAAACGGTAACTAACCCTGACAAAACCAGTTTAGCAATTGTCTTGAACAACTTACGACCAATCCTTCCACTGTCATCAATACCTGAGTTAGATTTCAAAACTCTCCTGGATTCAGCTCCATTTGCAGATATCCTAACATCATTACCAAACCTCCTAAAGCAATGACCTCAACTCTCAATTGTTTGTTCCTTGCTGGATTGGACTTGCTTCTAGGGTTTCTCTTAAAACTCAGTCTTTATTACAAGCCAGCTGTTTTGGCCACTAAACTAGCCATCAGAAACAGCATACATTTCAAATTTCCTATGCAGAATTAAGGTCTCAAATCACTTAGGCTTTTTTATAGCTCTGAACTCTTTATATCTCGAAAACATCCTAGATTAAGAAGTTGCAGCCTAAGCTCTTTGCTTTGCTGGCTAAGTTCTTCAAAGTTGGGCCACAAAGCTTCCGGCATTTCCCAGCTTCCATCGCCCATTCTGCTTCAGCTTCCAGGAAGCTTATAGTCATTGCTTGAAAGGTGCCATTCTCTCCTTGCATGACTATCATCTTCTGGCGCATCCCATCAGTGTCTTTTCACTGATGGCTTTAATAGGGGGCACAATTCGGCAACCCCCACCTAGTATCCCTTGCTCAATGATGGCCCATATGTCTGGTGTTCTTGATGAAACCCATCAGCAAGCACTCAAGACAAATCTTCCAGCTCTAGTGCCATATCAAGATAACTTGGGAGAGTTGCTGAAACCCTCTTCTTGTACTGATGCTTCCCTCCCCACTCCAGGGTATTACGTTTCACATCTCCCAACATTTTTATTTATCTCCTCTAGTTGCTTTCTCGCAGGGATCCACATCTGCTCAATGAACTTGGTTTTGAGTAGGTCTAGCCCTTAAAAGTATCCGATCTCATGTAGATTTCAATGGGTTCATTACTCCTACTGTAATCCATCCACCCTTCCATCAATAGGTTACATAGGCGGAATCATCCCTGAATTGAACACAACTAATAGAGAATAAAAATTATATAAACATATCATTTTTTATGCTTTTTTAATAATCCTTTTTTAATCTTTTTACTAATCTTTTATTTTTTCATGGGACTTGATCTTTTTTTGGTTCAACGGTCCATCTTTTTATTTTATTCCCCCAAACTGGTTCCTAGATATTTAGAACTACCAGTTTCTATGGTTCAGAGGTCTTTCTTTTTTAAGAATTAGCTATCTAGTTTAAATCTGCAGTCCCTTTTTCAGACTTAACTAAATCACTAAGACATAACCAGCTTAATGGTTCAGCGGTCATTTGGGAACTCTCTTTTTTATTTTTTCATCGATCCATTGCTTTAAATATTTTGCATAGACTCAATTTACTATCCTTCCATTCAAGAGGTTCTTGATGTAGTAGGCGTCCGTCGCCATCTTGGTGATAATCTCAAATTGACCCGACCAAAACTCATCCAACTTGTTTCTTCACTTGAAACTATGCGTATAACAATAGGCAACTCTTTCGCCTATTCAGTATTCTGATAAGGCCAGTTGGTTCTTATCATCTGTCATTTTTGCTCAAATCCTTTTCTTCAATGTTGTATTGAATGCTTGCAATTGCATTTTGATCAGGATATTTGTCAACTGGCTCAGGTACTGCTTTGCACTCATCTCCAATGTTGGTTCCACAAAAGAATATAAAATTAGTGGAAATATGGCCTTCCTTCAATAGAGTAACTCTAACGGCATTTTTCCCATTGCCATATGATGGCTGATATTGTAGACAAAAATCAACAAACTCAGGTACATTTCTTTTTGTGGAAGGTCTTCTATCAACTAGCTTCCTCAGCGTCACTCCCAGCGTCCCATTGACTTGTTCTACCAGACCGTTCATCTCTTGCCAGTAGGGTATAAGCATAACTTCTTATATCCATATTATTTTATTTAATCGTTGGATCATATGAGACATATTTTTGTCTTATTGTTACTCAGCAGGACTTTCAGTAATCCATGTTGGTATACTATTTGATCTAGGATAAACTTCACAGTACTGGTAGCATCTACTTTCTCTAGGGCCTTTGTCTTGACCCATCTCATCAGATGATTGATTGCAGATATTTTGTACTTGAATCCACCTGTGCTCATTGTCAGCTGTCTCATCACGTCAATGGAAATCATATGTTAAGCAAATCAAGGGTGGACCAGTCAGTACCAGTTTTATTCTTATGTGGCTTGTGCAACTGGCACACCACACAGCAAGCCAGATATTCTGTGACATTGTAGTTGATGAACTCCCAGTAGTAGTACTGGTAGATATGGTCAGTCATTTTTCCCAGACCTCTATACCCGACAACCTTATGAGCATCTTAAACAATAACTGCTCATTCTTCTGGCTTTGGGAATAGTAATAATTTCCCATTGATCAACTTGAAAACTTGTCCATCCATGGTCTCAGTGTTTTCCATCACTTTTCAAAGTGCACCTTGGATTTCTTGGGGCTCATTCTTAATTTTCTCTGTTGACCATTATCTGGAATAGCTCATCAATCTGCTGGTTTACCATCTGGACCATTGGTAACTGCAATAAGCCATCTGCGTTCTGGTGAGAAGCCCCAGCTCAGTGGACTATCTCATAATCATAAGCCTATAACTTTAGAACCATAAAGACAGTTGTCCTTCTGGTTCTCGTAAATTGAGCAGCCAACGTAACAAGGGGTGGTCTGTCAACACTTTGAAGTGCTTTCTATGAATGTACACCCAAAACTGTTTACAGGCGTTAATGATCACAAGGCATTCACACTCAGTTATGGTGTAATTACTCTCAGCAGAGAGTTTCTGGCTCACATACGCCACCATATGTACATCCCATGTTCATCTGCTTGGCTCAATATGGCACTGTAATCACCATCAACAAAGCATTGGTTTAATTTATGAATTTTCAATCAAAAATTAAGATAGTTCAAAATTGGAGCATTCATTAAGTACTGGCATAACTCATTATAGGATTTTTGGGCTTCTTCATTCCAAAAGAATCCTTCCTTCAGATCCTTCATCAAATGAAAGAGGGGCTCAGCGATCCTTGAGAAAACCTGAAAAGATCCTTTATAGTATCTGACTATACCAAAGAACACTTAGATATCTTGGACACTCTTTGGCACAGCCATTCGCTCTATGGCTTCAAACTTCTAGTCTTGCGGCTGCAGTCCACTAGAGTTAAAAATGAACCCCAGATATTCCAACTATTTCTTGAAGAATTGACACTTCCTTGGCTTAATCTTTAGATTGGCCATGGATAGTCTCTTGAACACTTTCTCCAAGTGGTGCAAATGATCAGTAAACGTCCTACTGGACACATTTATATCGTTCAAGTACACCATGACGCATGACAACTTTATGTCATTTAGTATTGCATTCATGGCCCTCTGGAACGTCGCATGCACATTGCACAGACCCTGGGCATCCTTGTCAGTTGGTAAAGCCCCTTCAGTGACAATTGAGCATTTTTCTTGGTCTTCTCTTGGCAAATTGATTTGATAATGTACCGATATTAGATCCATTGTGGGAAATACTTTGCTTCTCCCAATTGATCTAACGCATTGTTGATTATTGGTAGTGGGTACTAGTGCTTCAACATAATCTAGTTTATCTTACAATAATTGATCACCACTCAATTAGAGACATTCTTCTTCTTCACGATAGGAATCAAAGTCCCCTAGGGACTTGATGAAGGAACTAGAAAATGATGCTCACTAGTTTGCTGATTTCTTCCTCCACTAGCACTTTGGTCGCCTTTAACTGTTGGAATGGTCTCATCCAGATCAGCAAATTTTCCCCAATATCAACCTAGTGGATCACATCTCTCACACTTCCCAAATCATGGTCATCCTGGGCGGATTTTTCCCAATACTTATTGAACAATTTAAGCACCTCCTAATGCTGTCCTTCCGTTAAACAGTGAGTTACTCATGATCAATAAATAGTTTAATAATCTCAGTTACCCCAGCTGGTAATTTCATTTCAACGAGGTTCTAAAATTGTAAAAGTTCCTCAGTTCAGCCATTGGGATTAATTGAACAAATGCAACGATATGATTCTTTCCAATTTTCATCGGTTTTTTGCTTAAATATGCCATGAGAACTTGAATTTCTCCGTGAACCAGCATAATTATTCCAGGAGCCACCCAAGGCTCTACTCTGGACTTCTTCCAGGGGCTTCCAACTTCCCCATACAGCAGCTCCAGTATCTTTAATGTCAACCCCATGTCAACTATTATTTGTTATGCTGGCAGTATTATTCTCTCATTCTTGAACCTCAGCAGAATTCCAAAATTTCCTAGGATTTCCATTGGCATCTCTCACCACTTTTGGCCAACTAGTTGGTATCAAATCTGGACAATGCCATCATTGTATACCAAGTTGATGAAGTTTTTTTCGTCTACTCAGTAGAGCTTCCCATCCTTCTGATAGACCAGTGGTAACATCTGATATAATATGGTCAACATATTATCCTCAAAGTAACATTTAACTCCGTGCTTTCATAGAAATTCCGTCCCATTCAGATAGCGTAGTTCTGGTTGACCAAAACTATTGCTGGAGCAGACCCCACCAAGGAACCAAATATATATGATAGAGCACTATACGCTCCACATGAGATGGTGGTATTTGGCCAGCTGTCCCATATTCTATCTTGTGTTACAAGTTAAGTGAGATCTTCATCAATCTGCACCAACGTGATTGAGACTATATTAATGGGTGCTCCACTGTTAACAATAGCCCTCACCTGTACTCAATTCACTATTATATCTAAATATGTACACTCATAGTATTGTAAAATCGTATTTACTGAGAGTATAGCAACATTATTAACTGAATCAAGGGTGTGACTTATTTGCGCCAATAAATCAGGGAATGATTCATTGATCGTTCTAAGGGGGATTGACGGGTTTGCTTATATAATCAAACATCAGTCTTTTCTTTGGGATTATCTGCAGTTCCAATATTGTCTGCCAGTTGTTAGGCATATAGCCGAAAAGCTTCTTTGATTGTCTCAGGATTGATCACCTTTGCCCTAGATCTTGTTACTGCATTCACAGTCAATTTGAATATTTGAAACAGCTGATCCTACACGTTTTCATCCTCAAGCAGATCACTGATGTCAATTTCATCATGCATAGTATAATGAGAAACAGGTTTTTCCGCAGCTCTAGACTGTTCCCTGTCTAGGCCATAGTGTAAGTCTTGGGGATCAGCCCTTGAATCTGGATAGGACTCAGCACCCTTTCCGGTCAAAGAGGGGGCCCAAGGCTCCTATGGACCCTCTGTCACAGTTGGGTGACCTTTCCCACATGATAGATGAGCACTCAGTAACAGCTTTTCTCCCCAAAGCTGCCCCTTTCCCTCCCCTTACCTCCTCTTAAATCCTGGTAGGATTGATAGAGGAGGCCTGTAGGGAGGTGGTGCACGGTAGTGGGCTTGAGGGGGGGGGGGGGTCCGTAGGCCACCCACTCCCCAGGCCATCTATAGAAAAACTGGGAAAATTGTAAATCCCAGTGTCAGAGGCCAGCCAGTAAATTCCAGACAGGGAGGTCGGTTTGGGTCAGCCAGGTTCAGGAGGCAGATCAGAATATGGTTTGAATTGGAAACCAAGGTGCAAACAGCTCAAATCATGGGGTCCGACGTTCTGAGGTAGTTCCAGGAGGTTTGTATTGTGTGATTAGGCCAATTGTGGGATTGTCCCAAATTGCACCAAACCTGATCCATTGACCCCTATATTCTGAGAAAAATCCAGAATGCCCCAAGCCATGTGAATCATCTGAGTTGAGTCATTAAAACCTGGATTAGCAGCATTAATTTGGCTTGGTCACAAGAAGTTGGGAAAATTTGCAAAAATTTTCTAAGCTTCTGCCAAACCAGGAGTCAATTTTCGCCCCCCTCCAGGTCAGCTAACCAAATTTCCTCCCCATTCTTTGAATAACCAATCCCCCGACTCCTCCTTATGCGTATCAAACCATTTAAAAGGCAACTGGCCCCACTAAGGGCAGTTGTCAGTTCAATATTTTTAGCCTTTTATAAAAAAACCATGTATCTGCCCCAACTACCGTGGACTCCGCCCATCATTAACATAGTTTTAAATCATCATTCCATCATTTGATTTGATGAGATGTGCCATTGCCCAGATCCTTTTCCCGATGTTTGCAGACTGGATTTTCCAGTCACTCAATCCCGCCACGCAGCAGTGGATTGCTAATGCAAGCATCTGGCCCACCCCAAAGGTGAGCCCACTGTTTTTTTCATTCCATCGCGTCCATTAAATGGAGACCATTCCATTTATTTAAACGACGAGTCCGCCAAGTTTGCTCTCCAGGGAGAGCAATCCCAAGGCATCCCTGGCCCACCGCAGGTGGGTTTGGCTCTGTTTGTGGCCCCCACCGCTGTGGGTTCCGCTCACCAGTAGGACTCTGAGAGTCCCTGTTTTGGTATACTCCGTTCAAGCCCCTCCTGTGGGGTTCTCCCTACTTCCACCCACATTTCTAACAATGTGGTGGTCCCCATACTGCCTCCTGCAGGTGCACAAGCCTCTCCCTCAGGTTCTGAAGGCCAGCAACCGCGCCCCTTAGAGGAGTCGTCATCCTCCCTGCCTCTCCCGCATCTGGGGGTTGCCCCCATAAGACTCGAGGTTGCCCCCAACGCAACCATCTGGTTTGCCTTGGGGGCCTTCAGTACGTTATTGAATGTTTGCTTCCCTCACGTGACCCGTAGATCCCCACTTCTTTTAGTTGCTTGGACCGCTATGCCTCTGGCATTCTGGGCCCTCCACTGGGTGCTCGCGCACCCTGACTGAGAGCCCAGTCTAGTTCTCCTTAGCTGTATCCATGACATAATGAACTGACCTCTAGTTTCAGCCTTCTCCGCCCTCTTCTCTAGGGTGGGCGATGCGTTGGCTTTTGCTCTTACTTCGAGTGTGCTTTCCCTTTGTGACCTGTATTCTCCTGCTGGGCAGTAGCCTCCTTCATCTGGGCTTGCCACCAGGCCTGGTTGGACTGGCCTCTGGTCCTCCAGGCACCAGTGGAGGGTTTTACCCCTTCTGCAAACGCAACAGGGTTGGAGGTTCCCCCTGTCCCCTCTAATGAGGTGGCAGTTCAAGTACTGGGCGTCCTGGCTGAGATCCAGGTGCGTTTCACTGCTGATGGGGAAGTCTCCACTTCCCTCTGATTTACAGCAGAGTGTGGCCCTCCTGGACGCTTTGGATGGGGATGCCCATTGGTGGGTCAGGGGAGTGCTCCACTCTGCCGTCAAGGGCAACCCCACCCCCTTGTTGGCGCTGGTTACCTCGGCGGTCCAAGCCCCTGAGTCAAGACCAGAGCGCTTCCTTCGCTTGTTTACGTTGGGGCAGGCAGCCATGGACCTGGCCTCCTTGATCAAGGCCTTTGAGGTCCTGGCTCCCATGGTCTCCATTCCAGTCAAAATTGCCATCTCCGCATTCCATGCAGCCCTGGATCCCATTGTGACGGCTCATGCCGCGTGTGAGCCCCTCCCTGGATCTTTAGAGGTCGCCTTTTCAGTGGCTCAGGCAATTAAAGCCAGGCCCTGGCACAATCCAGCCTGTCCTGTCACCACTCCTGAGGCACCCCGTGCAGGGCCTCCTCCTGCCAATGGGCGCAGCCAGGGGAAGCGCCCAGGTTTAGCTGCTTTGCTTTCCCCCAGGGGCATCCTTGGTGAATTTCCCCAAAAGGGAGTCCTTGCTGATGATACTGCCAGCCCCTAGCTCAGATAAAGAGGCGGAATCGCGGGGTCCCCAGTGCTCTGAGGCAGATCATGGTGAGGAGATCGTTCCCCAGGGGGTGGAGGGTACTTGGTGGATGAGATCGTTCCCCAGGGTGAACCTGTTTCCCCCCAGCAAGAGTGGGGGGTGGTGCGTATTAATCCCCACTTACCTATGTGGAGCAAGGAAATGTTGGAGACCCCAGATCAGCAATGGCCTACTGGTGTGGACCCAGGCCAGGCTCTTTGATGTTGGGATATGGGCCCTCCTCAGGTGCCCTTTTGTTAGCTCACCCCAATATAGAGGACCAAGCTCAATTCTTGTTTCCAATTTCTTTTCCCTCAGAGTCTGGGGTGGTCACGATGCAAGCCCTGTTGGACACTGGGGCGGTGGGTAACTTTGTTGATCTTACCACGGCCCATTTGTTGAATCTAGTGAAGGATGAAGCTTCCTTCATTTTGGGCGCCTCATTTGAGACTCTGATATCCCGCCATGTCCAACAGCCAGTGCATTTCCTGATTCATGACTTCGGATTTACTGACCATTTCTTGGCAGTACAGGATTTTCTTTATCCTGTAATCTTGGGGGGTGGTTGGTGGCGCCGCCAGCAAGTTCATATCAATCTTGCCACCAACTCCTTGTGGTTTAAAAACCTCAAGCTGAGTGGTGAGATTCCCTTGCTGAAAACCCTTTCCCAGGGTACAACCCTCAGTTCTATCGCTCCACCGGATTCTAATCTAGTTGACCGCCCTCCAGATTTTCCCCCGTGTCTAGCTCCATACTGGGCCATCTTTGACATTTCCTTGGCAACCAAGCTCCCATCCCACTCCAAGTATGACTTGATGTTTCACCTGATGGTTGATTTGGTCAAAATGAACTGCCTCCTTTATCCCTATATGGAGGAAGAAGATAGGGCTCTTGGCAGTTAGTTGGATGACATGCTAGAAAAGGGTTGGCTTTTCAAGAAGACATCTCCGATCGCCTCCCTTGTGGTCTTCACCAGGAAAGCGGATGGGTCCCTGCGCCCCTGCGTTAATTATGGACACCAAGCAACATCACTGTTATGGACCCTTACCCTTTGCCTTTAGAGCAGAGCATAGCACAGGCCATTGCCAAGTCTTGTGTCTTTTCGAAGTTGAACCTGGTGAATGCCTTCAATCAGGTGAGGGTGGCAAGGGGACAGGAGTGGCTCACAGCGATTTAAACTCTCCAGGTCTCTTCCAGTTCAGGGTGATGCCATTTGGCTTGAAGAATGCGCCAGCCACCTTCCAACACCTGATTGATGATGTGCTGGGGGACTTGCGGTTTACTTGTGCAGTGGCCTAAATCACTAACATCTTGGTCCATTCCCCTACCCCTGAACAACATGTCAGGGACTTTGAAGCAGTTGTGGCGGCCATCTACAAGGCAGGGCTATTCGTGAAGCCCTCCAAGTGCGAGTTCTTCAGGGATGAGGTTACCTTCCTAGGCAATCTCATTTTAAAGGATGGGTACTCTGTTCCCCATAGCTAGTTGGAGGCCATTCAGTTTTGGCCTACCCCAACCACGCAGAAGCAGCTTTGTAACTTTCTGGGTACTGTCACCTTTATAAGGAAGTTTTTTTAGCTCTCGCTCAACTGGCAGCCCCGCTGCATCCACTCACTGGCAAGAACGTTCCCTTTGTATGGTCCCCTGAGTGCCAACTGTGTTTGAGGGAATCAAGGAGGTTTTTGTCACAGCCCCCATTCTGTGGCATGCCAACACATTCCAGACTTTAATAGTCACCTGTGATGCCTTGTCGGTGGCTGTGGGTGTGGTGCTTGTCAAGTTTTCAGCTGATGGTGCAAGCTAAAATAACTTAACAGTGAAATCGAGGATATAAACTCGCTTTTCAAATGAAACTCCTGCTCATAATCAGGAAGTAGATTCTCAGATAATACTTGATAATAGCCAAGTAACTCCGTTATGCTCACTGTTCTTAAGTCTACTGGCACAAACAAATATAAGACCTTCTGTCATTGTACAAAATCAGGAAATTATTCCTCTAAAATTGGGACTACTTCTCTGGCAGGCAACTATGTATTCTCTTTGGGAAGAATAAACACACACAACAATCTAATATAGATGTATTGGTGACAGATACAAATATCCAACAGATGACAGATGTTTAATAAATAATAAACTAAGCGACAGTAGTTATTAATGATCAATAAACTAGGAAATGATGATTAATTGATTTTTTATTAACTGGCCAGGTGCTGGTATTATATACCTCTTGGGATCTCCTGGCCAAACTCATTTCTTAGATGAGTTCATTCATATTATGCCAATCCTCTGCTGGTCATGGGCAATAATTATGAAAAATCCCCAAGTCAATTTTTCCCATAAATTGACTAAAAATAACAATTGTTTCAGCCCAATTGGAGGCAATTTTTCTATCATAATTGGGATGACTTTGGGTTTTGAACTCAACATTAAAATCTTCCTGATTGGAGCTATGTCATAACTCGATGTCTAACAATAAATGGGGAATAAAATATATGATCATAAAAGATGATGCACCCCAATTTGGGACATCAGCAGGCCTCTCAATAGCACTAAGTATGCCTTAATTGGGAAATCTATGTTTAAGTGCTTAATTATCGATTTCATTAATTGAACCCAACTTCCACCTTAGTGCATTAAGATTAATGCACTAATTTAGGAGGTGCAATTTAATTAATGCCATGAGACCACTTTGCACTCAAGTGTACCCATAATTGGCCATAATATATTAATATCATAGCTATTATTAGCTACAATAATCAGGCATCTCAGATGCAATTAGGAGCGGTTATGTGGTGAATCTGATTTATTAGATTATGCAGATGAATCAGGAGGATCAAAGGATTTATCAATGGAAGTAATCTATCAGCATTGATGGTTTTCTCAAAGGGTTTATTTTTGAGTCAACCATCAAATCTAACAGTGCTGTTGCAGGAGCATGAGGGGGTGGAGCACCCAGTGGCATATTTCTCTGGAAGTTTACCACGATGGAGCAGGCTTAGCCAATATATGATAAGGAGCTAGTGGCGGTGGCATGATCACTCAACCATTGGTGATATCTCCTGCAGGGTGCCCTGCACGAGGTTACTGTTTGGATGGACCATAAGGCCCTGCTCTATTACTGTAAACCTCAGAAGTTAGGTCACCAGCAGACCCACACGTATCAAGATCTCCGTGAGTTCCAGTTTAAGTATGAATTCATCAAAGGGCTATTGAACGTTTTGCCAGACATGCTCAGCTGCAACCCCTCCTTGTTTCCTAATGGAGAGGAGGACCCCTTGGACCTTATGACAGTGGTGCCTCCCTCTCAAATCCTTACTTTAGCCCCTCCTGTCATGTCCTTTGTTGATGTAGACCCAGCCACTCCCTCCTCCCACAGGTCCTTGCTTTCCAAAGATGCTGCCTGGAAGGAATCGAGCTGCTCACTGACTTGGAGTCCATGCATCGTAAGATAACCCTGTATGCCTTATGGGATGGGGTGATCTGGTTCCATGGTCTCGTTTGGGTTCCTAATTCCCTATGTAGTCAAGTCATTGAGGAACACCATGTTCCTCAGACCGTTGGCCACCCTGGGATCAAGAAGTGTGCCGATCTCATCAAGAGTACTTGTAATTGGCCTGGGTCCTCAAAGGATATTCTCAATTGGATCTCTCAATGTGTCACCTGCACCCGGGCAAAGTCTGATCATTTGGAGAAAAAGGGATTGTTGCACCCCTGCAGCAGGCTGAGGGCCGTGGACCTCAGTCTCAGTAGATTTCATCATGGAGCTTCCACCCTCCTGTGGTTCCAATGCCATAATGGTGGTTGTGGATTGGTTTACTAAATTGTCACTCTTCATCCCATGTCTCTCTTCTATCATGGCGGTGGAGACCGCGGAATTAATTGCTAATCATGTCTTTGCCATGTTTGGTCTTCCCCAGAAGATAGTAAGTGACAGGGACCCCAGTTCACAGCCTGGTTCTGGGAAGAGATGTTGACTCTCCTTCGCATTAAGCCCTGTTGATCCACAGCCTATCTTCCCCAGTCCAATGGGAAGACTGAGCGGGTGAACCAGGTATAGGAGCAATACTTGCGTTGTTACGTGAAAGCTACACAACACATGGGCCAAGGATTTGCCACTTGCACAGTTCGCATACAACAATTCCCTCCATTCCTCCACCAACCTTTCTCCCTTCGAGGCCACCTTGGGGTAAAACCCCTCATTCCAGATTGGTCCTTGACTATCCACAGCAGTTCCAGCTGCTAAGGACTGTGTGAGCTCACTCCGCGAGATGCATAACCTGGTCCACGAACACTTGACAAAGTCCATCAAGGACTATAAGAGGTTCACTGATTGGAAGAGCCTTCTGGGCCATGAGATCACAGTTGGTTCCCTTGTCATGTTGAATACCCGCAACCTCCCCAGGAAGGCCCCCACCACAAGATCTCGGCCAAGTTCTCTGGACCTTTCAAGGTTGAGAAGGATTTAGGCAATGGAGCCTATTGCCTGAGACTGCCCGCGTGATGGAAGCAGCACAATGTCTTCCATACCTCCCTGCTGACCCCCTTTAAGGGGGATAGGCCTCTGTCCCCTGAGCCAATGTCATCAGGGAATCCCAAGAATTGGAGGTGGAAGCCATCATAGCTTCCCGTTGATCCCACCGAACCATCCAGTATCTGGTCACCTGTAAAGGTTACACATCATTTGAAAACAGCAGGGTGAACGCGCGCGATTGTATGAACTGCAAGGACCTGATTGAGGAATTCCACATCTCTCACCCAACTGAACCCTGTCCGTCTCAGAAGATCGCGGCTATCCTGGCCATAAAGCTAATGGAGCGCCACAAGAACTACGCCTTGGTCCATGCCCCAGGGGGTGGGATCCTCCCTGTTAAAAAAGGGAAGGGTAGTGTAAGTCTTGGGGATCAGCCCTTGAAGCTGGATAAGGCTCAGCACCCTTTCCGGTCAAAGAGGGGGCCCAAGGTTCCTGTGGACCCTCTGTCACAGTTGGATGACCTTGCCCACATGATAGATGAGCACTTGGTAACAGCTTTTCTCCCTAAAGCTGCCCCTTTCCCTCCTCTTCAATCCTGGTAGGATTGATAGAGGAGGCCTGTAGGGAGGTGGTGAACAGTAGGGGGCTTGGGGGGGGTCCGGAGGCCACCCACTCCCCAGGCCATCTATAGGGAAGAACTGGGGAAATTGCAAATCCCAGTGTCAGAGGCCAGCCGGTAAATTCTGGACAGGGGAGGCTGGTTTGGGTCGGCTGGGTTCAGGAGGTAGATTGGAATACATCTTGGATCAGAAACCTGGGTGCAAACAGCTCAGATCATGGGGTCCAACGTTCTGAGTCAGTTCCAGGAGGTTCAGAACTTGTGAGTAGGCCGATTGAAGGATCATCCAAAATTGCACCAAACCCAATCTGTCGACCCCTGCTTTCCAAAATAAATCTGGAATGCCCAAGCCATGTGAATCGTCTGATTCAAGTCATTGAAACCTGGATTAGCAGCATTAATTTGGCTTGGTCACAAGAAGTTGGGAAAATTTGCAAAAATTTTCGAAACTTCTGCCAAACCAGGAGTCAATTTTCGCCCCCCCCTCCAGGTCAGCTAACCAAATTCCCTCCCCATTCCCCAAAAAAATCCCCCAACTCCTCCTTATGCCTATCAAACCATTTAAAAGGCAACTGGCCCCACTGAGGGCAGTTGTTGATTCATTCTTTTAGCTTTCTAAAATAAAATTTGTGTATCCACCCCATTTGCTGTGTTCTCCACCTATCGTTAACACAGTTTTAGATCATCATTCCATCATTTGATCTGATGAGACATGCCACTGCCCAGATCCTTTTCCTGATGTTTGCAGACTGAATTATCAAGTCGCTCAATCCTGCCATGTGGCAGCAGATTGACAATGTGATAATCTGGCCTGCTCCCAAAGGTGAGCCCACTGTTTTTTTTCATTCCATCGCGTCCATTAAAAGGAGACCATTCCATTTTTATTTGTATGACAGGTCCGCCAAGTTTTGCTCCCCAGGGAGAGCAATCCCAAGGCGTCCCTGGCCTACCGCAGGTGGGTTTGGCTCTGTTTGTGGCCCCCACCACTGTGGGTTCCGCTCATCAGTAGGACTCCGAGGGTCCCTGTTTTGGTAGACTCCGTTTAAGCCCCTCCTGTGGGGTTCTCCCTACTTCCACCCACATTTCTAACAATGTGGTGGTCCCCATACTGCCTCCTGCAGGTGCACAAGCCTCTCCCTCAGGTTCTGAAGGCCAGTAATAGCGCCCCTTAGAGGAGTCGTCGTCCTACCTGTCTCTCCTACATCTGGGGGTTGCCCCCATAAGACTTGAGGTTGCCCCCAACGCAACCATCTGGTTTGCCTTGGGGGCCTTCAGTACGTTATTAAATGTTTGCTTCCCTCACGTGACCCGTAGATCCCCACTTCTTTTAGTTGCTTGGACCGCTATGCCTCTGGCATTATGGGCCCTCCACTGGGTGCTCGTGCACCCTGACTGGGAGCCCAATCTAGTTCTCCTTAGCCGCATCCGTGATACACAGGCCCTTTTCCTGACTCCTTTGCGGTTGCAGACTCTTTTTATTGGACCATGTTAATTTGATTTTTGGGTTTCTTGCAATGCACAGCGAAATTTCCTTTTCCTTCACATTGGTAACAAACTTTCTCCTTCTTTTTGATCTGTTTAAAGTCTATAATCTTATTTCCTGACATGGTTCAGTTATTCATTGCCTAGCGCACTTGCTCCCCTTCATGGAATTCAAATTTTGAACTGGAATTAATTTGGAACTTCTATTTGGGGCATTAAATGTAGCTCCCAAGATATTCAAATTGTCTACTATATGAGAGGTGGTAATTTCCGTCGCAAACATGGAAGACTTATTAAAAAAATGCAGTAGGGCAAAAGGATTGCTTGCACTGTGATCTGAGAATTAAAATTAACCAGCAATTTCGCTATATCCAAGATTTGCAATTCCTGGTAGAAATGATCGGTGAAGCTTAAGAGGATTCATCTTTATGGAACTGAATGCCCATTAATTTTTGTTTGCACCTTGACATGTGCGTCAAGCTTCCAAATTCCTTCATAAAGGCCGCTTTGGCCGCTACATATGACCAGTTGTCCCCCTCTAGATGGGGAAACACTAGGTTTTGACAATTGGTATCTAGGGAATTCATCAATGTCAATGCCTTTTGACAATCGCCATTTCTATACATTGTCATATTGAACAATTGGGGAAAACGCAGGGGCATTATCCCGACGGAAATTCAGAAATTTTTGTGTCACTTTGAATTCCTCTGAGGTATCTCAAGCCACCTCTCTTGATTCGGCTACTTGGCTCACTAGGGGAGTAATTTTGGTTTTCATCTCCAAGATAGCTATAAAAGTGGATGTCATGTTTCTTGAGGTAGCCATCTTTCCAACTAGAGCCCTGGGAGCTCTTTATTCAGCGTCGCTCACCGCATATGGCTTACATTCACATTTGTGAGTCTTCAACTCCTCAACCAACTTAATTAGCCGCTCTATATCTGCACTGAATGCTCATAAATGAATTCAATCCACTTCACGCTCCATTTTCAGAAATATAAGTTCTCAAATTAAATCCCCTTCTTTTTTCTTCAATGAAGTTACTTTTCCAAGTAACTCATTTCCTAAACTCATGACATTCTTAACCCTTCCTTGATCTTGGTGACTCTATCCTCCAAGAAAGCAATTTTCAATGATCCGCTGAGTTAAGGGCGTTCTGGTTAATGGTTGTCAACTCAATCCAAAGTTTTCTTATTTCGTCTTTATGACATCACGTCATAGTATCTTCTACTCAACTACACCCCTGTAGTGAGCACCAATTGTTAAACTATATAGGTTTTCTGTTTATTCTTGGCTAATAACCCCTATAAATGTATTAACTGCACAGGTTCGTTGTCATGCAAATATTCCAAATTGTATGGTAGTAAAATGTATTCTTTTTGATCATAGTATGGAGACTATTATCTGTAGTTGAATAAGGTACTAGAATTAGGCCCAATGCTTGACCAGTAATTCCTCTTTTAATACTAGGATATCCTTAATAGGGATTTGTTCCCTGGTACTGCCTAACTCAATCTATGCTCAGATCCTTGATTACAATTTAACTTTGTTGACACACTGTTGGTAGCAAACCCCCATTTGAATCAGCTTCTCTTCTCTGGATCCCCGCTCAAATACTTACTATTTATCATAAAGAGTTTCTCAATTAGAGTGCATAGCAATCTCTCCTTGAGAAAGAATAGAACTCAAAATGAATTCTGGTATGATAATTAATTACAATTAAAAGAAATTATATCTAAGAATTATTACCAAAATTCATTTTGAGTTCTATTCTTTATCAAGGAGATTATTGCTGTGTGCTCTAATTGGGAAACTCTTTAGGATAAAGTTTAAGGATCTGAGCGGGGATCCAGAGAAGAGAAGCTGATTCAAATTGTGATTTTGCTGCCAACTGTGTGTCATCAGCGAGAAACCATAAATGAGGATCTAAGCATGGATTGAGTTAGGCGGTACCAGGGATCAATTCCACTATTAAGGACATCTTAAGTATTTCAAGAGTAAATACTGGACAAGCGTTGAGCCTAATTCTAAACTTTAATAAACTAAAATAGTATCCATACTATTATCAAATAAATACACTTCAGTAATCACATAATGCGGATATTTGCATGACAATGAACATGTGCAGTTAATTAATTTAGGGGTTATCAGCTAAGAATAATCACAAACCCTACAAATTTTGACATCTTTCCGTCCAAGTTCTCCTTATAAGCTTGCATAACTACATCTAAGTTGTGCTCACCCCATGGTGTACTTTCTTGATCATTTTTGCGATTTCACACCTCTTCCACCTTGGATCCAAACCTGAGCTCCATGTTGAAGGTGGGGTTGAATCCAAATCAGGAAAATAAAGGGGGAACAACCAATTGATGCATGTTGGCGTTTTATAGCTAAATTAGGCCATGTGGAGATGGGAAACCCAATCTGAATGGTCAGTGGCGGTGTAACACCGCAGGAACTGCTTCGATCACTGGTTCACTCAATCACTCTGTCCATCTGATTGGGGGTATTAGGCAGTTGAATGGCAGGGACGGATCTGAAGACTCTCACATAACTCTTCCCAAAAAGACATAAGTAAACTGGGACCCCCAAACACTAATTATTTGTATGGGATTCCGTGGAGAGAAAACACGTGAGATACAAAAGCCTGGCAATTTCTGCCACGGTTACTCTGGTTCTACAAGGGATAAAGTGGGCGAATTTGTTAAAACGGTTCATCTCTCCCATGATGGCGTCATATCCATCAGATGCTGATAACTTCACAATAAAATCCGCGAATTCAGAAGTCCAAAGCCCTCTGGTCTTTTGAACTGGTACCAACCGCCCCGTGAGAGGCTAGCTATTTGGATTTATTTGATTGCAGATCAGGCACTCCTTACAATACTTGGCAACCTGCATGGATAATCCCTTCTAGTATTTAGTGCACTGGATTAGCTCTAAATCTTTGCCTTACCAAGATGGCCAACGGTGATACTGTTATGATGGTCCCTGTTGTTTTTCAGGCAAAAAAGTCGAGCAGGAACCCATATACTCCTCTAAAACCAAGCCATCTTATCCTTCACGTGGTAACACCTGTAAATATTCTCCTAAAATAACTCATTCTTTGTTGAGAACCATGGTACACTCAGCTGACAACGGCTGTGAAAGTACTACCTTTCTGAACATACCATATTTCTCCGAATTTTTAAGAGGAGCAAGCTCTGGCCTATGGGAAAAGAAAGAGGGAAGTTGTGACATAACTTAAGCTGGCTGAATCATCAATAGGTATTATGAATTTATAACTCCTTATGATCAGGAGCCAGTGCAGGGTTTCGCTCAAAGCATTCTCCAAACAAAACTCATTACCCTTTGTTACTCATAAGAAAACACAAAATGGGCCAGGGTCTCATGCCATTGGGTAGCCATGGGGTCAAGACATGAGGTGTGAAATAGTACAACAAGGCAAGGTGATCTGTATGATTGTGAAGTGGCTGGGATGAGTAGTGTAAAAAATGACGCCAATAGGTAAGCGCCTCAACTACTGCCAATAACTCTTTGTCATACACGGCGTAGTTTAACTCTGGTAAAGACATTTTTGGAAAAGTAACCCACAGGATGCTCTATTCCATCTTCGCCTACTTGAAGTAGGGCCTCTGCTATGACAAAGGTGGAGGCATCAGTAGCCACAATGAACTCTTTTTCTGGATCTACATGGCAAAGGATGGATGTGGACAACATGGTTCACTTCATAGCTTGAAAGGCTTCCTGAAAACGGGGGACACTGGAGAACTTTAGCTCCACTCGCCTTATACAGGGGCGCTGCCACCTCAGAAAGATTGGGCGTGAATTTTTTAAGGAATGTATACGTTCTTTAAAAGCTCCTCAATTCCTTGACTGAAGCTGGGGTGACCAATCACAAATCGCCTTCTCCTTGTATGGAGT
The DNA here is from genome assembly GCA_022478985.1 of Massospora cicadina. Taxonomy (NCBI): domain Eukaryota; kingdom Fungi; phylum Entomophthoromycota; class Entomophthoromycetes; order Entomophthorales; family Entomophthoraceae; genus Massospora; species Massospora cicadina. The sequence goes on along the minus strand of JAKSZP010000062.1, from coordinate 200,877 downwards.
TATCATGTTGCCTTGGTCAAACATGATGCTGCCCAGTAAGGTGATCTGAGACTTGAAGATTTCATATTTACTAATTTTTGGCATAATTTCAGCTGCCCTCAAACGGTCCAGCACCTGCTAAGCTGTACTGCATGGGACTCATGATCATGGGAAAACGTCAGAATATCATCCATGTAAGGTACCGCACATACCCCAGCAAGTCCCCCAAAGTCACACCTTATGGCGTCTAAAGATAGCAAGGGAATTTCTAAGCCCAAAGGGCATAATCAAAACAGAAAATTCCTTTTCTGGTTTGGAATGTGGTTAGCCACTCCTGGCCATTCTTAATCCAGATCTGACTGAACGCATTTAAAAAATCCTGTATTGAGAAAACTCTAGCCTTATCTACATAGCAAGCTATTTGTTAGTCCAGTGGGATGGGATGCAAGTCTGGTACTTGTAACGGTCAAGGCGTTGCCTGACTGCCATATTACCCCAATCTTCCCTATTGCGATGATCAGTGCCCAGGGTGATGGGCATAATTGCAATGAATTTGAAATTAATCTGATGAATCATATGCCTTCAAACTTTAAGTATCTTGGGGTTGAAGAGGGAGGAAATCAACATAGGTGGCGCTTTGGCCATCCAGATGCTGCCAAATCCAATATTACCTAATATGGCAATAAGGATGTAGATAATTGTGAATGAAGCTCCAACCAGCCAGATGTAGCTGAGTCTGATATCTCCAAATGTGTTAACAAGGATGAAAATCTTTGCAAATGGCACTCTGGTCATCCAGATGTTGCCAACCACAATATAACTAAAAAGGTGACAAGGATGAAAAACTTTGTAAATAAATTTGGAAAACCAGAACCAAAATTTCAGGTGAGGCTGGACAAGCCTCTCAGAAATGACAATTGGGAAAATAAGAGGCCACCAATTTTTTAATTAAATTAAAATTTAGAAAAAAGATGTCTAAAAAAGTTCAGGCTTCAATGATAATTTGAAATGAAATAATAAATGCAGAAAAGTTTTTAAAACCACAAATGTACCAAACCCTAGTGCTGGAACAGTTCTCAACAAGGAACTTGAGGGTCTAGATACTCAAATTATGACTGCCATTGAGAAGTTGACCGCAGACTCCATGGAGAACAAGACCCATCCTTCAGTTAAATTTTTGGATTTTCTCAAGCTCACTGGTGCATTTTAGGCCTAAAATCTAACAAATGGGGGATTTAAACCAGTGATAATAATAAAGATAAATAAACACTAAAAATAGGAAGTTGTGTTTTTTATATTTTTATTAGTTGCCAAAAGAGTAATAAATGAACCCTCTTAGGAAAGTTAATAATTAGTATTTAAGATATTAAGGCTCAAAGTTTGGATTTCTTAGTAAAGTCCAAATAAGGAAATATTGAGTTTGATTTAATGGATCAGTCAAAAATCAGCTCATTTATGGAATGGTAAATTGTTGATAAGTATCGATCCACAAGGTAAGGTTTTGAGGTATTTTACCCAATCATTTGAAGAGAAAAAATTTGCATCTGGTGAGGCTCACTCCAACCCTATAAAAGGGGCCGGTCTCCATGGTGTTGGTTGTATTAGCCATGTTCTATGAAGAAGAGATACCTCAGAAGGGATCTCCATGATTGGCCAATGATTTGGAGCAATCTGAATGCTCAAACGCATGTTATTTGCTTGATTAATAAAAGAAGTGTTAACCTGATTTGAGGGGTTCCACCAAGATTTAACCAGGGACTATTTGGCCGATATTATTACTTTATTCGCCCAAAACAATCTTTTTACAATATTTGAATTGTACTTGTCTGACATTAACCCCTTCATTAGTGTTAGGGGATGAATAACACCACAAAAACTGGCCATGGACCCCATTGACAGTGACTACAGAAGTAAGGTAATTGATAGAGTACTCATCCCCTCATTTATATGTGACTAATAATGGCCTTCCCAGATAGAAATGAGTTTCTCAGCTCTAGGTTTGATTCACTTGTGGTAAGCTAACACCAAATCAGATACTTGGAAGGGAGAGGAGCTACATCTCATTAGCTGCTTGGCCTTCTTTAGTGACCATCATGACCAAGTTAGTTATAGCCTCTTCTTGTAGTTGGATGATGCGCTGAGCCAATTTTTTCATAGCTCGCTCTGGGTCGGTTCTATCTGTGAAAATGTATTTGGCTAGTAGGGCCTGTACCCCAGGTTATCATCCATACAGCACATAGAGTTAGGACATCTAGAGGATGCGATGGTAGCTAATCTGGTAAGCCATGAGGGCACTGGGTAAATAGAGGTCCCAGTTTAGAGGGTCGGAGCTAGCCATTTTGCAGAGTATAAATACCAGGGTTCCGTTAACTCTCTCTATGGCACCATTTGTAGATGTGTTAAAGGGGGCCAAGAAGAGTCTTTGTGTTCCCAAGAAGGTGGCGAGGAGCTTTACAACTTGGAAGTAAACTTTTCCCATTGACACATAGGTGGACTTGGGGCACTTATGCAGGGGTGAAGAATGTACTGGTGTAAGAAGGTGGCCGTTGCTTTTGCAATCAGAGAGGAGAGCAACAGCTTCAGCCCATTTGGTGAAATGATCAATTCCGACCATGATATAGCGTTTGCCGCCTGTAGTTTGAGGTAGAGGACTTACCACGTTCAAACTTATGGTATGGAAGGGTTATTGGGGCGTAGTCAATACTGATACTAGGTCTTATAGCTGGATTGCTTTTTACAGATCAGATAGGCACCCAGGACTTCAGCTTTGATTTCCATGATCCCTTCTCAGTAATACTATTCTTTAATCCACTCATAGGCTTTAAAGACTCCGCCATGTCCCAATATAGTGTGAAACTCCATGATCACAGATAAACGCTCAGATGGCCGGAGATAGGACAACCTGCTTACTCCTACTTTCTTGTATAACTTCCCACTTTCTACCTTGATGTTGCGGGAATGCCATGCTACCACATTTTTACAGGTTCATCTTCATCCGCACATGCATTTGAAGTTAAGAGGAAGTCATGCAACCCCTCTGCTTTTCTATTGTCAATGTGTATGATATGAAGCCTGTAAACCTATCAACGTTCATATGTCTCATCCCAGCTCGATGATCAATGGTCATATCATAGTGTTGGAGCTTAAGAGCTCATCAAGCTAACTGCCCAAAGGGTCTTTAATATTTTGTAACCACTTCAAGGATGCATGATCTGTAATCACTTTAGGTAAAGTCCCATATAAAAAAAGTGATAGTAGTTGGCAGCAAGTAAGACAGCAATGTACTCCTTTTCAGTAACGCTGTTGTTGCGCTTAGCTTTCTGAGAGCATCTTACTGAAATTAGACACAGGATGAACAATCTAATTTTCATCCAACTGAGCCAAGAAAGCTTCAACAGCATAATTGGAGGCATCTATGACAACATGAAATGCTTTTCATAGTCAGGATGACAGAGTATAGGCATTTTTTCTATAGCGCCCTTTAAGGTCTCAAGCACAGCTTTTTGTTCAGCACTCAATGGAATGTAGTGTTCTTAACCAAGTAATGTATGAAGGGCTCACTAAGCTAGGAGAACATGGGGATGAATTGATGGTAATACCCCATCATGCTCAAGAATACCTGTATGTTGCAAAGGGTTTTGGGCTCAGGTGTCTTAGATAGCGCTTCCACCTTATCTTAAAGGGGTTGTATCCCATCTTGAGATATAGCGTGCACAAGTAAATCCAACATGGAAGAAAAATACAGTTTGAGGGCTTTAGCTTGATGTTAGATTCCATCAAGCGATAGAAACACTTCTTTTAGATGTGTGAGGAGCTCGTTGAAGGTCTTAGAAAACTATGATGTCATAAAGATAGACACACACGCAGCTGAGCTTTAGATCCTGGAGAATATGATCCATCGCCCATTAAAAGGTGGCAAGTGCATTGCAATACACCTGGGGTAGCCAAGTGGGTTGGAAATAGGCTCGCTACAGATAAGGGCGCACTTCTCCTGGTCCTGTGGAGAAAGGTCCATCAGCCAGTATCCACTAGCCATGTATATGGCGGAGAAGAACTTGTATTTAGAGAGTTGCGCCAGAGCGTCGTCAATTTTGGGGGATTGGATAGCTGTCGTTCTTGGTGAAGTTGTTCAGTTTATGGTATTCCATAACTACCCGATGACCTATTTATTTCTCCTCTATAAGTAGAAGAATGGACGACCAAGGGCTTTGGTAAGATACCAGAAATCCAGCGTACAACAATTGTTTGAGCTCCACCTGCATCTGTAGCTCCTCGACTTTTGATTTGCAGTAGGGCTTGAATCAGATGGGCTGAGCATTTCCAAACGTCAATAGTTTGAGTCTAACCCTTCATGTGCACATAGTCAGTATAAGATTTAGAGAAAATATCGTTATAGGACTCTAGTAAATTATGAATTTTATTAAGCTCTGCAGGGATTAGGTTATCAGAGATATGAACAGGGAAGATGTATAACATTGATCAGCAGGTATGCCCATATCCGCCATAGACCCAATACAGTGAACTTGGTTAACATCCTCAATAGGAATCAGCAGGCCTCTTTCAATCTGCTGATGCTTCTTGACGACCATTTCCTTATTAATAATATTCTCCAATAGGAGATTGATTGGTCGCTGATAATCTAGATCTAGAATATCTGGCAACACATGAGGTTCCAAAGGACTTATTCTATCAATGCTTGTTAAGTGCAGAAGGCAGTTGCGGGGGATTTACATAGTGATTTTGGTGTCTATCACTTTTTGTTCACCCGCTTTGACTACTACCTCCTCTGACACATAAAATGGAATGCCCTCTGAATCATCCACGGAGTCAGGTAGCTTCTTTCTGTTTCTGCTCGATGTGGTATAAATAAGGATGAGGGCGGATGAAGGGTAAACAACTACACATTTAAATTCTTTCTTCTTAGGCTCATTGTTCGTAAAGACTAGGGAAACATCATAATTAAGAAGGAGAGAAACGCCTGTTTCATATTGATGATTCCGTCATACTCATTAATGAATTGAGTGCCAATGAGCAGGTCGTATGCATTATTTTAAATTCCACAACGGGGGCAGACAGTAGTTGTTTCCCAATTCATATGGGTAGAAAAGAGTAGGCTCTAATAGCTCGCATGTTGTTGGGCCCCGCAGTTCCAAACTCTTTTGAGTAGCCAAGATCAGGTGCCAACTTAATTTTATTGATGATCTTTGAAGAGATCACGTTCACTGGTGCACTTGTATCAAGGATGGCTAGAATTTGCACCTTACTGATGACAACCTTTACTTTGGTTATTGTGCTACCAAAAGTAGGGGGGATGGTGGTAACCCTCTTTAAATGGAGAGTAAAGGCAAGGCTTTAAGCCATCGCAGGGTATTTATCATTGATAGATTAGAAGGTGTGAACCTGCTGGGTGTATCAGATCACTGTCCCAATAAGACGGTCAGCATCACTAGCGGTATTGATCATCTCTGAAAATCTCATCAACTTCTGGAGATAGGTTCGTCGTGGTATCATGGTTATATCAATTCTCGCATGCCTCAACCTATCCAGAATCTGCACTTCCATTGGGGCTCCCAAGACATAATAGCCTGCGTCTTAACCACCCCCTTCAGACTCTCCATCAGAGGGATTGATAATGCATCTCACCGAGTTACTAAAAGGGTCTGAAAAACCGGTTTAATCTCTTCACAGGGAAGGTAATTTTGTGCGCTCATCTACCCTTTTGGCTTTTAGAGGGAGCATCGTAGCTGCACCAACTTTTGGGGGAGCGTTGAAATTGTAATGGCTTTGACTTTTTCCTTAGAAGTGACTAGCTTGGGCTGCCTCATGACTGCAGGGCTTTAACTAGGGTCAACCTAAGGTGAGGCTGAGGGGATTGAGGAAGCAGCTTGGATGGATGTTATATTTTACCCATCTTAGTAGACCGCTCAGAAAAAGGATAACCAAGAAAAAGGATAACTGACATCACCTGCTGAGCATTTGGAACTGAAGTTGGAGAGTAGCGCTACTCCATAACAGCCGGTATTTTCTGGCTATCCTCACATAGTGGAGGATATCATGTCACCTCAGCTTTGCAGAACTGGGTTCCAGAGGGATAAAGCCATAGAAGAGGCTGGAGAGGTCAGTGTTGATTCTAGTTTTGGATCTCTTTTCAGAAGTTCAGGTTCATGAAAGTTAGCCACTGCTAGCAGTGCCTCTTAGATATCTCATACAGTTTGGAAGGTGTGCTTGGCTGCGGAGATATGCATTGCTAAAGAGGGATAAGACGCCAAGCTAGCCACAATAGCAGCAATAACATTATCTAGAGGAAGCAGTTTGGCAAGAAGCAGAGGTTGAGTTTTGATATAGAACTGCTCAACAAATGAGGGGATCAATTCTTTCTCTTCCAGGTAAGGAACTTGTAGTCTTATTTTTATCGTTGGTAACTCTGCATGGAACCAAAATAATCAATCAGATCTTGTTTAACCTTCACCCAAGTGCTGAGGTTGACCATGCAGGGGTCCATTATTTCTTTCACTATCTGACTCAAACGGGAAAGAATGTACTGGAGTTTTTTGGCGGTCAGTTGCTCCTTCCATCATAGATTTATAAACGTAAAGTTAGGAGGCAATACTGCCCTAACCAGGTGAAAACTTGTCTCTGAAAGGGTTTTAATAATAGGTGAGGCCCCATGAGGGCCTTGAGAAGAGTGGTGCTCAAGCCTTTTGAGGCGAGAAAAAGCACTAGCTAACTGATTCTCTAAAGCAGCTAGGCTTGGTTCTTGTAAGTCTTGGGGAACATCCTTTGGCTCTCAATCAGCTCAAGCCTTAGTGTGGGAACACCTCTCCAAAGCCATTGATGACTATAAGCGATTTGTGGACCATAAGTGCCTTCCAGGTCATGATTTTACAGTGGATTCCTACGTCATGCTTGATAACCACCATTTGTGAATTCAAACCCCTTCCCACAAGTTTTCCAGTAAGCGTTCAGGTCCTCACTTAGTGGAGGAAGTATTGGGTAATGGGGCGTTCTGCCTGAAGCTTCCCACACATTGGAAGCAGAACCCAGTTTTACATGTTTCCCAATTGTCGCCCTTCAAGGGTGTAATTCCCATGGACCCAGAACCAATCGTCGTCAATAATGAGGAAGAAGCTGAGGTAGAGGATATATTGGCATCTCGCAAGTCGCGACGTTCAGTCAAATATCTTGTGGCCTGGAAAGGATACCCGGCCTACAAAAATAATTGGGTCAAGCCGCATGATTGCACGAATTGCATGGTCCTGGTTGAAGCCTTCCACGCATCCCACCCTGAGGCTCCCCGCCCTCCTCAGAAAATCATGACAATTATGGCTATCAAGCTACCTAAAGCACACAAAAATGTGGCTCTGGCACACTTTCCCAGTAGGGGTGCCATTCCTTTGGAAAAAGGAAAGGGTAATGTAAGTCTTGGGGAACGTCTTTTGGCTCTCAATCAGGTCATCTTCCCATTCCCAAATAAAAAGACATTGAAAAGGATGGCGGTACCTCTCATCACTCAGGGCGATCTCGCTCACATAGTAGATGAGCGATGGGTAACAGCTCATCCACTTTGGATCCCACCCCCAATACCCACACTTACCTTGGTAGAACTGTTGTGGGGAATTAGTGAAATCTGTGCTGAGATTACTGAATTGAAATCAATCAGATCTAATTCAGCTGGCAATCTGGATGATGCGCAAAATTGAATGGCTGTAAAAGCATGAAGGATGAGATATCAGCTGGATCGCTTGACAGTTCCAAATCCAATCACTAAATCAGTTGAACAAATATTGGGCGCCATCTATGAGGGTTCGAAGCCCTCAGATAGTAATTCAGGTGTTGCGCCCAATGTGCTGCTGTTGACTGAATGAATGGTTAAATGATTGAGCACGGGCGGGTTAGCTGTCCCAAACCCATTCCCAACCAAATGGACCCATCCCTATATGGGATGGCCTTGGGGGATTCCTGTCACCCATTGGGCCAAATGCCATTATGCTAATTGTCAGAAACATAGTCAAGCCCTGGTTCAGATGTTTGAGGTTGAACTGACAGAGACTCAGCCCACCGCCAAATTTTGCAATGTTAGTTCCCAAGGAATAAACCCACCCATTCTTGAGAAATTCGCCGGTTAGGTCAAATTTGAGGGTCCTGACCCCATTCTGTCACTACCCAATCGACCACTATTTAATCAGTTGCATGGCACTGAGAAAATTGTTGGTCAATTTTCTTACTTTCCTTTCCAAATAAATTTTTTAAAAAATCAAAAAAATTATTTTCTATTCCAACCGCATCCCAGATGGCATTTCCATGGTGGTCTGTCACCCCGCATTCTGGGTGGACTTTACCAATTTTTTTGGTCACCATGGCTCCCTCTATCGCCAATTGGGCCCAGTGAGTCCAACACTTTTGGTTTTACAACCCTGCTCTTATGAACTTCTGACAACAATACATGGGGATCTTATGGCCCTATGTACAACAATGGAAAGAAAGAATCCATCTCCCTATTGCCCCCAATGAGTTGGCCTCTCAAGCCAAGAATCTCGTTGAAACTATCCCAGTAATCCCATCTCATACAGTTCAAACCACTGAGTGGGAATGGGTTCAGTGTGGTTTGTCGCTGGGATACTCCTTACCCTGTGTTGCATCACCACTTTGTGGTATCACATTTCCTGGCTCCATATCAAGTCATACGGTCAGCAATGCCTCTGGCATTCTGGCTTGCTTTTTGGGTGTTCACGCATCCTGACTGGCAGGCCAGTCTAAACTTCTTCTGCCATTTCCATGACAGTTCTGGGATAATTGTCATTTTTAAACAGGAATTTGGTGGCATTCAGGGTCCCATGAAATGGGCACCACTTGTTGCATTTTTAAATTTTCTTAATATATCTGTTATGTTTTAGGCCTAAAATCCAACAAATAAGGGAATTAAATCAATGCTAATAATAAAGATAAAATTAAAAATGAAAAACTAGAAAGTTGTGTTTTTTATAGTTTTATTAGTTGCTGTGAGGGGTATGATTCAAACCCTTTTAAAAAGTCAATAATTAGCATTTAAGAAGTTAATACTCATAGTTCAGATTTCTTAGTAAAGTTTAAATTAGGAAATTTTGAGATTTAACCTATTGGTCAGTTGAGACGCGCTTTACATTAATGAAATGGTCAATTGTTGATAGGTAGTATTGATCCATGAGATAAGATTTGATGTAATTAACCCAATAATTTGATGAGAAAATATTTTCGCCTGGTGAGGCTCCCTCCAACCCTATAAAAGGTGCCGGTCTCCATGGAGTTGGTTGTATTAGCCATGCATTATGATGAAGAGATACATCAGAAGGGATCACCAGGATTATCCAATGATTTGGAGCAATCCAACTGCTCAAATGCATGTTATTTGCACGAGTGATAATAGAAGCGTTACCCCAATTTAAGGGGTTCCACCGAGAATAAACTAGGCTCTTTTGGCTGATATTATTACTTTCTTCACCTGAAACACTCTTTTTACAATATTGGACTTGTAATTGTCCAACACTTACCTTTAAGCCTAGTATAAATTTGAACTAAAGAGTTTGTGTAAAGCAGTCTCATCTTTTAGGATATTAAGTGAAACTTAATAAATTCCAAAAATTGTTAAAATTGGAAAGTCATCTTAGTTAAGAATACCACTGGAAACTGCACAAGGATCATAATTCGGATTTTGAAAAGTCCATTGAGTCCTTGTATGCACTTTATGGAGGGAAGACTCTCTTGCTTGGTGCCAGCATATTTATGACATTTATCCAAAATTTCATAGTCAAGTGCTTTCCACACAATTGGATTAGCTATATTTCCACAACAGGGTTATCCTGCTTGTGGGCACTTACCTGGGCTCTTTTTCCCAATTACTTTGTGGCAATGTTCAGGGACCCCATCTGTCACAGTACTGTGACGTTGTTAAGATTCCCATAATATTCGCATGGGAATAAGGTACCATCAACTTCTCAACAAAAAGAATTTGAGGAGTGTAATGGGGAGTTACGCTGAAATATTGCGGCTTTAGCTAAGATCTCCTTAACCCACACATATAAGGCCGCTTCCCCCATACATACAAAGGGTAAATGGGAGAAGATATATGCACCAGATCAACTGTGAGCTTGAACTTGTAATAAAAATCTTAATGGGCTGGTAGTACATTGGCTGAAGCCGCATCAAATGAAGATTCAAGAACTTCCAAACAGGAAGGTAAGGGTACCTCCAAAGAGTGCTTCAGCAACTGAGCAAGAATGAGAGTGTGGATATTGGACCAGTGGGGCAAATCGCCCTGAGAATTAGCCTCAGACAAAAGGACAACTAATATATGACCATTCTCTAAAGTTAAGGACATAGTATTGTATTTAAAGTTAGTTCAGACGTCAAACTTTCGCCACCACTATACTCCTAAAGTAATGGGGTACAAGAGATTTTTACTAGATTGGAAGCAGTCAGCCAAATTTAATTTGCCAACTTGATAAATACTCTAAACCCAGCACTTTTAGCGTGGGAATACCCTGGAAAACCCCTCCCTTAACCATACCATCTGGCAAGTAATTCAGATCAAGTTAGTCGGACAGGTCTTGGCCAATAAAATTCACAGAGAATCCAGTATCCACCAAAATATTGCTGAATTACCTGTAGAGGATGAAAGGATAGCGGTCAGTAAAAAAATATCCTAAATGGTCTTTATTCAAATCAGAAAACGCCAACACTTACCAGAAAACTCTTCATCAGACATAATCATGTCGCCAGTGTATGTTTTTGCATCATAGAATGGAGAGAGATAATTGGGCACAGTTACTACTGAGGCCCATTTCCTAAAATATTTTAAGCAGTTGAATAAACATCTTTATATTGCAAAATTATCTCCTTTTCCACCGCCTGTGTTCTATGAATCGTGATAAGGGTAATGCGCGGGTTATCTGGAGATAATTTGTATAATGAAATGGGTTCCATATAAGAGCTACACAATATGATATTTGGCTCGTTTTTGTATAAGGAACCAGCATTATAAAACTCATTTTGGGCTAAGAACGACCCCATACTTAATTCAGCAGCGGGATGTGCATTGTTATTCAGGGCCATCACCACCAGGACCTTTGCCAATGATTACGCCTTCACTGTCCAAACACTGTTCCAAGGAAAAATTATGTTAATAAAAGCGTTTTTTTGTCAAATTTGGGGTGAATCAGGTAATCATGACCCTCAGATCAAAAAACATCCAAATTCACCAGATACAAGAAAGAAGGGCTAGTACTTCCCAATTGGAGGTAGCTTGAATAACAATAAGATGCACCAATTATTGTCAAAATGAGAAAACTGTGGTGAACCTCATTGCAGATGTGACAAAAAGCTGGCACACCCAATTCACACTTTGTGAAAGTCCTAATTTGAAATTTCTAGTGTTTGAAATTTCAAATTGGTTGATCAGCTAATGTCATGAGATTATCTGTAACTCTTTTTTCCCATTGAGGTGATGCGATGCACATGCCACAGTGCCGGGGAACCAGTCATTAGTATGATGGTCAAAAGAGCACTGCGGAGGGTGCCTGAGCCAAATAACCCAGTACAAGGGTGTACAACGTGGTATATAGTAGTTGGTAACATATAAACACCAAAGCTTTGGTAAATCCCAAAGGGTAGTCCATACCCAAGAGGAGAGCTTTGCCAAAGTGCATGTATGCCTCATTCCAGAGGGACCAGGGTTGCCCAATTACGCAACAAATCCTGAAGATATTTTTGTGAAAATTGAATAGCTAATGTTGTTAGAGACCTCCTTGGGGAGGTCCACGAACACAGGTTTGCCCCAGGAACCATATTAAAAATGTAAACAAACATGAATTTTACTAAGGGAGATTACCAACAAGGAAAATTGGTCTCAAAAACCATACTTCAACCAATGGGTGGTGAGTTGATAAATTGGGGAAAATGGTGCAAGCCTAAGCGAACCAATCAGTGCACCCTACCATTGGCCAGGGTTTTGTGGCTCATAATTGACCAAACTCAAATTTGATTGCAGGCTGAGCCATCCCAATCTGGTAATTTTGAAAACTGAACGGGTTTTATACCCCCTTTCCCAACAAAATAAACCAAATCATCGTCATTAAGATTATAGCTATTGAATTTTAACGCCCTTTTATAACACAGGGATGAGCATCATGAACATCCTTTAGACCAACCTGAGCAATCTGGTCTGAACCCAACGTTGGCCCAGGTTATGTATGAGGTCAGTAAGGCCTGCTAATTTAACCTATTTGGCCTCCTGACGTCCAGCTTTATCCTTACAGTTGGTATCCTCAATCATGTCATCAAGCCGTTACATGGATGGGTTTTTTAATCAGGTTCAAGGTATACAAAGGAGTGCCTTGTCAGCAACAGATGAATTTTTTTCTCATCATATTGTGGGCTATTGATGCCATTCCAGAAAATAGAAGGACCCTGGACTTTCATCACAATTAAATTTATTGTTGAACCAATTATCACTGACATTTTTTATGATATAATCAAAGTGGTGGACCGGTTTACCAAGCTTGCCATTTCATTCCATATTACACCAAAAAAACTGAAGCTTAAATGGCTTATTATTTGTTTACCATGCTTTTTGGCCATAGGTGTTTCTCAAAAGATTATTAGTGACCTTAATATCAGTTCACGCTTGTATTTTGGGAAGTTTTATACAATACTATAAAAACTTGTCTGTGATACTTTACTGCCTTACACCCACAATCAGTTGGGAAGGCAGAGCGAGCAAACCAATGATTAAAGAAAATTTTGCGGGATTACACTGTGTCTGACTATTCATATTGGGCCTGACACCTCCCATTAGTGCAGTTTAGCTACAACATAGCCCAAAATTCTTCCATTGGGTATTCTCCCTTCTTTGTCAATCATAGCTTTAGCCCATCATTTAAAATGGAACCCAGTTGTGGGTCTATGGTGAGAGCAGTATTGACTTTAGTTAGTTCATCAAGAAAGTACATGAGTGGTAGATACAAACTTGAAAACTACCATGAAGGTCTACAAGGTGAGCGTGGATGGTTAAAGAAGGGTCAGATCTGAATGTAAAGAGGACGATCTTGAGATACATGATGCTTACTATATCCCTATCATGCATCCATAAACAAATTTAAAGCCAAAGAGAATAGGACCTTTACAGCATGGTTAGAAATGTAAGCCGTGCCTTATACCAGCTGGAATTACTTCCAAAGTTCTGCATCTTTGCCACATTTACATGAGCTTAAACTGAAACAAAGGTCTCCGTCCTGAAACCCAGATTCTTTTCTCATAGCTGATGCGCTGTAGTGGGAAGTATTAGTGATTGTGGCCTCTTGTAGGGGAAAAGGCTGAAAACCTATATCATGTAATGGTTTGGATACTACATAAAACATATGAGTGGCAGCTCGCAATTGCAGACATAATCAAGTATTTATTGATGCTTCCATAAGCTCTATATAGATGACGCCCATCCAAAGTCCACCCTGGCAGCTGAAGACATGAAGTAACCCCAGCACATAAGAGCTTTTCTATGTCTGAGGCCCTGAGGTGGGATGGAGAAATTTAAACTAGATGGTAATGTCATGTCACATGACATGATTTCTTGAGCAAATTGGAAGGACAAAGAGAGAGTAAGTAAGGCCATAGGGGTCAAGTTGGCCTCATAACTAACCCCTAGTACACCATGGATAAACGCTGGGTTAAGCAAGCTTGATTAGGTTTTTTCCAGAAATTGTGTAATTCAGTTCTGGATGTTACATCAACTGTATGAAAAATAAACAGTTAAAAATTAGATTAATAATGGTAATTACATTTGCTTTTTTAATGGGAATTAGGCCTACATACTATATAAAATTACCATATATGGGAAAACATCTGGAGTCAAAAATTTGAGGTACACATACTTGGGTATAGAATTACCATGGATGTTATTATTTTTTTATTGGCTAAAATCAATTCCAAGCCTTAATAAATCGATTCAGACCATTGCCTAATTTTTTCTTAGAATAGTTTTCTTCAATAAATCTCACTTTGTTCATCTCTCTTCTTTTTTAATAGAGATCATATATATATATCATTATATCATGTTACCTTTTTTTGCATCCGCTAGCTACCTCTTTATGAAGGTTGCAGCATTAAGAAATTATGTATTTATTTGCCAGGTTCTTTGAAAGCAAAATGTCTATGATTTGAATTAAAGCCCAGCATTTGTTGTAATGTGATATCTAAATAATAGGGACAATGAACTATGGCACTAAGTAAAGGTGCAATATAATCAGAAAGCCTTTTTCTTTAATTGAACAAGCGAAAATTTTATAGTCTTCAAGGAAGAATGGTCTCAGCATGGGTATCAGACCTTAAGATTGTCACAATCTTCCCACAGTCTTGTAGAAGCCAAATCTTTTTGATCAAGGAGGGTTGGACCATTGGTCACTATCCTGTAAAGTTTCAGCTTCATTTCAGCTCTTTGATTCCTTCATAACAATGATCTGATCTAAGATTTTACTGGTTTTCATCTTGCAAAAATTGGAGGGATTTTCAGTTAAAGATTGTCCTCATCTGGTCTGACTTAATTTCATCCTTTTTTGACAATACCCCCTTAAGATCTTGTTAACGGGGCATTTAGCTATAGAGGAACCTCCCATTAATCTTATTGAGGCCGTACATATTTTTATAGAGGTGATAGAGTGCTCTAGAATATTGCGGTATATCAACCTAAAGAGCCTAGACAATAAAATGTCTAACTTATGGGCTCTTCATCCAGGGCGATGGTGATAAAACTTTACTTGGTCTCACAATTGACACTTTAGCTTAATAGGCTTTCTGGCATTGGCTTGTTCCGCCTCCATTTGGGGTTCAATATTGAGAGATATAAAAAATTAGGGCTTGTAGCCTAAATATCTCTTCTAATAGTCTTATCTTGGCTAAGTCAGCAGTTTCCAACAAGGAGATCTCCATGATAGTCTGAACTTGTAGGGTATAACTTTATTTTGACTGTAAAGAGCTGTAAATGGGGACATCTGGATTATTAAATGATATTACCCATAAGCATCAGAGTTCATGGAAGGTGCGCATTCCATCTACCCTGGTCAGTATGTGTAACTATTTTACTATGGAAATTATGGTTTCAATTAACTCGTTCCATGGCCTCAATAGTTGCTAGAATATAGTGCACAGAAAATACCAAATATGTTTCCATTAAAAGATTAAATCTGGTCATAACTTGTGATATGAAGTTTGTCTCATCACAATACAATAGGATTTGGTTACCATGTCTATTTAAGATGTGTTTAAGCATAAGAATCTGTAGCTTTAGCCATGGGGGAGACCACAGAGTGCCTCAAACCACCTTTTGAAAAGCTTGATGCCAAGAATAATATAACAGTGTCTATTTAAAGCTATAGGTAGTGATCCAATTAAATCTATACTGATATTGGCACATGAGAAGTTGGTATGGTAGCATGTTGTTGAAAATTATTGAAATGAGCTTCTTATTTAGTGCATATGAGACACAAATCAAGGACATCATGAATGGAATTTTTCATGTCTTCCAAGTGTTATTGATCAGTAAAATGGTAGGTTTTTTCATGGTGCCATGACCTATAGTCGTAAGTTCTTCCAAAATGGTCATAGTTCTGGCTGACTGATGGATATAAGGAAGCCATGCAGAACCTACATTATTTTAAAAGTAGTCCGTTATCAATTTAGGTATATGTTATCAATTGCTTTAACCTCTCCTGGACCTCCAGAGTCTCTCAAATCCAGATTCTGATTGACCTAACGATTCATATTAATACTTTTTCCCAATATTAATGAGGTTATTATCATCAAGCAAGTTAGTCTATTGACATTTTGGTGAATTTCACCCTCCCAATAACAAAATTGAAAAGTCAAAATCTTTTAGTTTAAGACACGTGTGTAAGCTGGCCATCCTGGTCCTTCATCTGTTGTAACCACTTGAGTGTGACATGATTAGCTATAATTGCTAAATGCTACCATAGAGGTAGGGACAGAACTGCTTGATAGCCAAAAGTACCATTAAGCATTCCCTTTTAGGTATGTTATTATTTCCCTCTGACTTGGGTAAATGTTACCATAGTAGGATACAGGGTGGTCAACTTGATTATAATTGAGTTGTGCTAAGATAGCTCCAACTGAGACGTTGCTAGCGTCCATAAAAAGAATAAAGTCTTGTAGAACTCAGGGTGAACCAGTATTGGAGAACTCATTAGAAATTTCTTATACAAGTCGAAAAACTGTCACTGTTTTTCCCTAATTAAAAGAGCATCCTTATGTAGTAGATAATCAAAATGTTTGCAAGTTCAGCAAAATGAGAGATTTAGTTTCAGTAGTAATCAACTATCCTCATAAAGACTTGCACATCCCACAAGCCTTATGGATGAGACATCTCTGGATGAAGTTGAACTTATTAGGTAACGGAGAAGTACCCTTGAAAGTAAACTTATGATTGAGAAACTATATCACACTATAAAAGAAACTACATTTGACCAGCTTCAACTGAAGAATCAGTCTCATTTGATTAAAGACCTCTCAAAGGTGTTTTAAGTCCTAATTAAAGGTATAAGAGTATACTGTGATATCATCCAGATAACCTAATACACAGGACATATTCATATCTCGGAGCATACCATCCATTGACCACTGGAAGGTCTCAGGGCATTGCACAACTCATGGGCATGCAGGTAGGCTCAAACCGGCATCAATAGTATTGAACGCACATCTTTCCCTGTCTTCAGGAGCAAGCTCAAAAACTTATTAACTAGCAAGATCAATACTGAGTATAACTGAGACATGGCTAAAAGGTGAAGAGAATTGTCAATTTGAGGAAACTAGTAGATGTCCTTTTCTGTACTTGGATTCAATTTTTGCTTTCCCATTAAAACGCGAAAGCTGCCATCCTTCTTGCAGATCAGCAGCAGGGAAAGACCCAAGGACTCTGAGAGGGTTTTAAAAGTCCTGAGATAAGCAGTTGTTTCATTTCCAGAGAGAGTTTAACTCTACAATCTTGAACTTTCTAATAGGGTGAGCCTAGATGGGCATGGATTGTCCAACATGAACACGATGATGAACCCTTTTCATAAGCTAAAGTCATCAGGGCCTTTAGAAAAGATATCTGCGTATTCTATTATTGATGTTTTTGACATTTGCTGTTGACCACTAGGTAAGGTGTCTCAAAGCATAACATCTACTTGTGCATTATTTAAAACATTTTCATGTCCTATACTGGCTATTGTTCAAATTGCGGAGACATAGCTAACAAGTTCTATTGGTAAGGTACAAAGATATGAAATTTGGTGGTTTCAAGTAATCATTAAGGATTGATCATTGAGGTAGACCATTAGTACAGTAATTTTCCCATGATATGCAGGATTAAGTATGCCATGACAGGCCAAGGGTTCCTAAATTTTGGATTAGATTATCTATAATTATTAAAAGATGTGTAAGGGGTACATCTAATTGGACTTCTGTTTTTAATTAAAACTTGATACTTGGGTTCTATCTGTCTTATTAATTGAAAAATGGGAATTTCAACTGAATCATCCCTACAGGGGATGGAAGAGCAACCGTAGGACCATCACTAGATATCTCAGACTCTCAAGAGAATTTGGATGTTCTAGAATGCAGCTCCAAGCTTTCTTTCTTCTCTTTATCTTAGGAGAATTTTTGACATTAAGTGGAACATGGTATTCTATGATTGATAAATAAATGTCTTTATGGCTAATTTGGGTATCAAAATTGAGCAGGTTTTGGTCACAACATGAAGAATATAAGTATAATAGTTCAAAACTATATCAGGAGCTGATACTAGTATGACCCAAAATATGGCAATGATGAGTAAGCTGAGAGGGATTGAGTACAATTAGTCCTAATAGTCCCAAATTCCCAAGATTTATTAGAATCAGGGCAACCTTGATTTTCTTAAATAAATGGTAGGAGATGACAATATATGGGAACTGGTGTCAATAAAGTCTTTAACTTTCACCTTTTATACTAGTATCTGTACTTAGTGGCTTCTGATCTAAAAATGTTGTATAGAATATATAAAATACACAGCAGGATATGAAGAAGAATAACTTTTATATCAGTAAGACAGTCAGGTACTTCAAAAGCGTTGGTAGCAGACACAAAGAAACATCTGGGAGGAGACTTATGAGAAGTTTGTTGAGGCAAAGGTAAGTCAGCCTAGGGCATGAAGCTCTCTATGCTGAGGCTTATTTTCAAAATCATCTGATTTCTTCTTCCAGAATTGGTTCTCCTGGGCGTTGTAGTAGTCGTAGTATGGAGAGGGATCACGTTTGGATCTAAACTTGGGAATATAGGCCTAAAGCATAAAAGTGAGGTCCTGATCCTTTGGTCAATGACATGTGGTGGTTCTTGGTTTTGATTCCATAGTGGCCTCCTTGATATTAAGGATCTTTTTGCAAAGCTTCTTTATTTAATCGAAAATGGAGCTCAAGATTATTGTGTTAGGAAAAATATAACACCACAGCTGCAATTGCGTATTTGGTGTAACCTGGTGACAAGATGCTAAAGCCTATGCCTTGAAGTAGAAAAAGTATAGAATTTAATTAAGATTATACTTTTCTTAATCTTATACGCATGGAAGCCTGATTTTGGTTAGATTGATTTATGTCACTCCTAAACTCTTTATTGAGTGCTTCCTTGTTCTGCTCCTAAGAGGGTCATTATTTAATGTAGGGCACCTTGATCTTGTTCACACTACTGTTAAGACAGTTTTGGATGTGTTTCATCTTCTGCCAATCCAAAGCTAGATCAATAGCACCCTTTAGACAAAAAAGCTCTGATGCTTTCTATGACCAGTTAATCTTTCTTCTTAAAGATGGTCTTAAAAGAATAATCTGGATCAGATAGGATTTAAATGACAAGAGTAAAAGTCTGTAATTCTCTATAGAATCAGTCTCAAAAAGGATCTGCCATTTGAAATTGATCTAATATGCTACCAGAGGATCTAGATCATCATTTATGTTATGCTAAAAGTCTTTACTTAATCAGTAATGTATTTCAGACAAATGGTTGGTCAACTAGTAATTAAGAATAGTGGGGACGAGAGTAGCTCCAATTCTAAATATACAAAAGGCCTATCCAATTCTTGGCGAAATATGGCCTCTCAGAGTAAGGAGATTACTCCCTATGCTCAGCCAAACAGGCTTACAAATAATGATAAAATTATGCCAAATTTCTGGAAGAATCAAGGGAGCCATTTGGAGGCCCCCGCATCCTACTTCCAATTTAGTTCAAACTCCAACTGGAGACCAGGCCTTTTATAAGCCTGGAGGGGGTCACACCAGGGGATACTATTTTCCCCTCACGGTGATTGGCTCAAATTTATCAATTTTTTTGCTTCACGGCCTTGTCCTACCTACTTTTGACCTTCATTGGCCGTTCTAATAAAGTGAGGTGAGTTTCAAGAGCTTTAATAGGTCGAACCCTTATATTTCCCAAATAGGCTTGAAGCTAATAAATTATTTGATTATATCAATTCACGCCTTGAGTTCATTTAAATACTAAGAAGTGCAAATTTAAAAGGGTCACTTCTTAACCAACTCGCTTCTACTATTAAAACTTCATAAAAGCCAACCATTACTATTATTTTAACATTATTATTTCAATAAGTGGTTAAAAAACCCCTTCATTTATTTTGGCATTTGATTTACATACTTCTCCTGCCATTTTGCTGAAATTAGGGGCTAATCAGCACATGCGAGCATAAACAAAAACCTTTATTTCAACAATTTGTGCTCACTATAGGGGAGTTATGGAAATCTTAGAGTTGAAGGCCAACTAAGATAGATATAAATAATACAAGGAAATTGGGACCATTCACAGCATAATTTGCTGGTGTGCCTGAAAGTGTTACTTGATTGGGTTGCAAGCACCAAAAGAGTTTTGCAGTAGCCCAAATGAGTTTCAACATCCTTGGAATTAGTCTCCAGTTTTAAACTTCTAATTAAAATAATATTGTTGGGGCCAATCCCCAATACTTCTGATCAGGCTCAAACGAAGTTAATGGGGAGCCTAATATGGCATCCGCCCATAGGCAGGTCATGAACCCTAGTTTAGGCTTCCCCCAACAAAGGGAGAATCCCGGCAATGGATTTAGAGTTAAGAAGCTTTTTGATACATTGATTCTGAGCATCTTAGTTGGAGAACTGTTATAGAACCACTTGTTGCTGTGCTTCTTAGCTTAGAATATGAGTTGTAAGGCGTTTAATCTTTTCTTACATGGTGGCATATAGCCTGCTGTCTTTCAGCCACATTGTAGCAAGCATTTTTAAGGATAGTAACGTTTACATGTGTAATTTCAAAGGTAGATTAAGATTTTAGTAATTACCTTTGACATTCATCCAGCCTTTACAAACTACTCCCCATAATTGGCACTCTAATTTGCTATGCGTTCCTTGTGGTGCTCCTCTCAGGTTGGCGTAAAGTTATAAGGTTCTCCAAGGGGTCCTAATAGACCCTCTAAACCTTGAAGGCCTTCTTAACCCTAGGATCTTTAGGTTATTGCAGCCCTTCAGCCCAATTGGGTCGCGGGGCCATTGGTGACAATCATTTCTGTAGCAATCTGAGCATGGGCCACATCAAAAATTCGATCAATCAATCCTGTTAAGTTTTTAACTGAGCTTTATAGAGCTGCTTTTGTTCAGTTAATTGAGTCAAAAAATTAGGCGCAATTTGGTCATATTGTACACTTATTTCCACAGTAGAATTAGCAAGCTGCATGTAATTCTCATCGTGCTAGTATCTACTAACCTCATTATCAAGCTAATGAGGCGAGTTTGCAGCTCAATGTTATTTCTTAAGTTGTTATAGTAGCAGCATTTTTCTTGACCAAAGTAAGATGAAGTATCATATAGTTTGTAAAGCTGAGAAATATGTTGGTGTGTAATAAATCTTCTTTAAATCTAAATGTGATGCAGACCTAACAGCTTTAGTTGATAATGAAGAGCTAGGTGGACATTTAACTGAAAAATTCTCGTTTGTGTAACTACTAGTGCAATGCTTGGAAGGATAGCCATGCTATATAGATGCATAAAATTAATGTCAAACTTGGTAGAGCGAGTCTTATTTGATCGTTGTCAAGGTTGTAGATTTCCATAAAGTAGATCTTCCACTTTTTACGCTACCATTAGCTGTTGTATTTGATAGGTTGCTACATTATGGGCTGGAATGTTGAAAACCATGGGTACATTAAATTATAAAATTTCATGCTATAAGTAGGTAAAGTTTCTGGCGAGCGGACCCATATTGTCACACTCAATAATCCTTGCTGTTGAGGAAATTAAGTATTCGTAATGGTTCATTTTTGGGAAGGCACTTCTTCGCCTGGTTGTCTCAGAAGGACCTGGTAGAAAATACTGTTTCAGGAACCTTAATTAATTGCTGGTTTTTGAGTGCTAAACCGCTATATATTAAATTAGCTCCAGCGTTTGTCCTAATGATTATTTTTACTAGGGACTAAAATTTTTGGCAGTAATTAAGGAGCAAAAGAGCATTAGAAAGCATGAACTACTTAATTGAACGAGTGAACGTTTATATTCTTTGAGAGGGCTTGGTCTTGTCGTGGTATTGACTTTTGTAATTAGAAAGATCTTCAAAAAGTCTTGGAGGACAAGAAGCCTTGATCAAAGAGTTGAGTTCCCTTGGTCAATCTCTCATCAAATTTCAGCGTCATATTTGCCCATTGATTCCTTTGGGACAATGGTCCAATTCAATTTTATATTGATGCTCAGATTCTGTGGTTTGGAGGGAGTTTAAGGTATAGAATGATCCTCATCTTAACCAACTTAACTTCTCCTCTTTTCTGACATAGGGTTTTTTTTTAAACTACAAAGAATTTGGCATTGTACTAATACTGTTTTCATAAATTTAAGAATAATATTTTAAAGGAAAGTTTTATTTAACTGAGGTAAGCCAACCAGGAGATGGACATTACTGAAACTTAAAACTTAAAAAAATCCTCACTAAATAAAATGAACGAACTACCAAAAATGAGCGGATGACATACACACACATAATGTGAACTTGATCAACCAGGTAAAAGCGGGAACCGCTTATCCTATCATGGCAGAAGGGGAGGGGGGTCAGGGAGCTCATTCTCAATAACGTCTTTATCCCAA
This sequence comes from Massospora cicadina, assembly GCA_022478985.1. Classification (NCBI taxonomy): domain Eukaryota; kingdom Fungi; phylum Entomophthoromycota; class Entomophthoromycetes; order Entomophthorales; family Entomophthoraceae; genus Massospora; species Massospora cicadina. The sequence goes on along the minus strand of JAKSZP010000062.1, from coordinate 178,738 downwards.
AGCATGGCACAGGCTATGGCGGAGAGCAGGGGCATCAATGCATCTTCTGGATGTGGAGCTATTTCTGAAAATCAGTGTGGTATTAAGACATCTGCTATATATAAGGGTTCCAATGTAATTTGTTAAAGTTAGTTCAGCTTTCATACGTGCTTTAGGTAGTTTTTGAACGTGGTGATATTGGTGCAGGTAATCTTAAACTTGGGATTCCACGCTACCTCTGCCACATACTGAACGGAGTCATTGGCTTCTTTGTGGGCTTCAATCAGCATAATTTTGTACCTTATGGCTTTGGAGGGAATATTGAGAGGAGGGATTCCTCCTTCAAACATTGGCACTGATTTTGTGGCAGTTTTGCAAAAAGGACGACAATCTGGCTTGGTCATTACTTCAATAGTCAGCTGGTGATTGCTGCGGAACGTTTAAGCATTTTGCTGGTGGGCGTATAAGTGTGTGAATAGTTCCTTGCTATCATCAATATACACAAACCGCTCAATTTGTATATTGCAGTTCTCAATTTTATTCCCAGACTTATCGATTTTGGCTAATATTACTAAGGATTTTGGTTGACTTGAATTGGGGAGTCAGCATATTACTGTGGTTTTATTTGTTCATTGGAGGATGCATGGGATAGAACTGGGGTCCAATCTTGTGTTTGTTTGGATGGAGCGTTCATGGCACTGGGCAAGGAGGAGGCTGATTGGTGGCTGCAGGTGCAGCTACAGCAACAGGCTTTGGGGGAGGAGGAGGTAGGATTGCACCCCATACCAAAGGTGGCGCGGTATGGGTGGCAGTATGGATGCTGGTGGATGAGATACAACGCTGTCAGAAGCAGGTAGGGATTGGCATTTGCATTTTGAGTGGTCCAACTTGAAGCATATTGAACATACCATCTGTCCGCCCTTGACGCAGGCCCAGAATGGAAGGTTGGGGATGGAGAGGATAACAGCATGGGGGATTGACAAGGTATTTTACTTGAATTGGGGCTGATTGGTGTACGCCTGAGGTCCAGCTAGGTGTTTGGCCCCATTTGGGACCACAAATTTCAGGATAGGGTTGGAGACATAGGCTTCCAACCCTTCCATCAGCTCCTGGTGGAGCTCTTCAGGGGGAAGGTGGGTGGGCAAACCAGAGGATTGGACCCCAAAAGTGGTATTCACTGGGAGCCAGGTATGAGTTGTGAGGAGAGGGGTACCCTGGAAAACCATGGGCACTGTTGCTGCTGTGGCAGTATTGTCTTCACATGTGAAGATGATATCAAGTACCCCTTATAGGGGTGGAAGTCGATAAAACTGGCGGGTTGCATCACTGCCTGAGCCATTTCAATAATGGCTTGGTCGTGGTATGGGAAAGTTTCCAATAGTTAACTTAAATACTGAAATGCATGTTGCTCCAGGGGAGCACCAGTGGGCAGTGGGGTACCGCTTGGGTTTTATGAGGTGGGTGTCAAGATCCTTGGGAGGAACGAATTGTCCCAGGGGTTTGGTGTGACTGGGAAAGCCAGTCTGAGCGCGTTTTCCTGTCAGATGGAAAATGGCAGGGGGAGTCTCGCCGCTGCCCAACACTGGGGCAGCTGGCTGCGAATCTGATGACATTGGAGCAAAGCTATGGTGGGCGATTAGGATTTACTTTTTTAGTTAACCATGTAAATTGCTCAGAAAGTTACACCAAGAGGAAAATGAATTTTCTTGAAAATTTAGAGGCACTCTTTTTGTAGAAACTCCTTCTGAAGAGAGTTTTTCATTAATAAAAAACAGAGTGATAAAAATTATACCATAATGAGAAAAAATTAATTTTAAAATTTAATCATATAAGAAGACCAGGATACTATGCTTTAAGAGCCAAAAAGAGTTACAGGAACAACAGGACCCAAAGTTGATCTTAGAACAGCATACACAAATTTGCAAACAGTGCAAAACTCCACTTCATATAAAAAGAAAAATCCCAGAAGTTATCAGATAACCAAAAAACTGGACTCCGTTAACTCTTGAACTGTGTTGCAAATTCAAGGTTGTCTTATAAGAAATTGATTAGTTTTTTAACAAATCTTACATAACGCACCCCAAATCACTTAAGAACTATACATATTTTCTACCTTTAAAAAATAGCTTTTCTCGCAGAATCTCCCTATTATTGTTTTTACTTGGTGCTAATAGCTCCAATTATATGATTGTATTAAACTTGACTTGGCCTTCTTTTTATCAGAAAAGGTTCAGAGTTAATCTTTTCTGCTCAGAAAGTGCCATCCTTATGTATTTTCCTAAGGCTTAAAAATGGTGGACGATCTTAAAATCATGTCTAAAATTACCACATACAGAAGAAAAAAACTTTTTAAATCGCCGGGTATTGCAACATGTGATCACTAAGTAACTTATTGAAAGTGGATCAATCCTTTCCATCAGCATCCATGAGCAAGCGGACCATTCCCACAATAATTAGAACTCACTACAGGGGCACCTCAAGAGACTGTTGAAAGTTCTATGATGAAATCATAGAACTGTACTATATTGTTGAACTTCCAGAAGATTTGAATCAGAAGAGTATGTAAAGGTCCTTAATGTTATGAAATAGCTAATAGCTCATTTGACAATTGATCTAAGAAGAGAGAAGATCACCACCGGTGCTAGAAAATACTAGTTATCATGGCATTACTCTAATAAAAGAGAAATTAAAATTTTCTAGAGAAGAAAAACAATGAATGTTTAAAAATCCTAAATTAATTTTAAAAAGCTGAAAAGTCAAAAATAGTTTTATCACCTATAGTAAGATGTGGAAAATTTACATGTGAGACGGCTTCCTCCTCTCAAACCATTATCTACTTTGAGATTATGCACTAACAGTACCAAAAGCAGCAATAATTTTATATCCAGCCTTTTTATTCTATCTGAATAAGACTTCAGATTTAGAAAGTACTTGAGTTAAGTTTACTCTGGTAAGGAAACTATAGCCAGATCATCAGTTATATGTAGTATGAAGGATCCATTGACAGGAAGAAGCCTAACATGTTATGGGGTTTATGAACATAGAAGCACAGGAGGCTTTTGGAGCCACACTTTGACCCCACCACACTTTGTATGAAGGTAAGAAAATTCATATTGAGGAGACTGAAAGCGCACATGATGTCTAAATTATGAAGTAAGAGTTCCTCACCCTGAGAATAAGAAGTTTGATTCAATTGTGGGCTACACAACCTGATAGTACCTCAAGATTGAACAAGTTTGGACAACTGAGGCTTTATATTACTTTTACCAAAATAACATCTTAGTTAGTCTAACTTGAATCACACCTAAACTCATGATGCACATTACATTAGCCATTAACACTACAAATCACTGAAGGCTATTAAGGAAGCTATAATTAGCTTCAAAGCCTTCTATAAAACAGAACAAGACACTACAACCATTAAAAATGCCATCCTCAGTAAAAAACTATTTGAGACTGTGTGCTTATCATTCTCTTGACTGTAGCTAAGGTTTAAAATGGTTTCAAAGCTTTAAAACTAGTGGAAATGTCAATAAAGAAAATAAAATGGGGAAAATAGGCTGCTTTACTGAGTTAAAAAGATTTTATTTTATTGGCGAGTTGGGACATGATACCTATTGGGACCTCCATATCCCCTTATAATCAGAATTCTTTACACCTTTTAGATAGTCTGCTTAGTTAAAGCCTTTGTTCTTCTTCAAAGACGTTATAATCATAACCATATCATTGGTAATTGTACCTTTTTTAATTTGTGAAGTGGGGTGCAATTCCATAAAGCATCTCCATTAATTCCCATTTATGTGATGATTCCTGATTAAGTTTTCATTGGTGCCCTCAGGAACAGATTTTGCTTATAAAGTTTTAGAGTTGATCTATTGTGCTCTATTTTGAAATGTAAAGATCTAAACTTCCTTATTGTCTTTATTCCTAACTACGCCCCCTCAAGGTACTATTGGAGGGTTTATAGGGCCATGGGAATTGGCTATGAACTCAGTTTACCACTTTCCCTTGAGTATTATCTGTAATGTAATACTAAGAATTCACGTTATTAATGAACTTGTAGGAAGCAGGGCTAAAGAACGTCACTCTTATTCTGTTGACCTCCAGGTCAAAGGTGTCAAAAATGGGCTAGGTCGCCTATCTGGAAAGTTGAATAATGAGGGTTGGACTATGTTAAATTGAGATATTTCCTTTTCTGTGGTGTTGATAACTACCTGATTGTCGAGGGTTCCAAGCTGAATAATTTTATCAGCTATTGCCCTCATTGTCAACTTGATTTCTCAGGAATGAATGAATTGAGTAGGGGGTTAACACTACTTTATCAGCTGAGGGGTAAGCACATATAGAGCTTCTAAAATAGGACATCTTGATATTTTTATGATAATTATCGGGTAAGCGTGCAAAGTGCTTGGTAAATATTGGTTCCAGTGTGTAGTATCAAAGTTAGCCATTTTCTGCAAGAAAGAAACAAGTGTAATATTATCGCGTTCCACTGCCACATTTATTAAGAATAGATATGTGGCTGTGAAACTTTGGTTAGTCCCAAAAAGCAAAATTAAAACTTGGACCAACTGTGAAGTAAAATTTATCCCGTTGTCCAAAAATATAGTTTGCGGGTATCTGTACTGAGTGAAATTAGATCAGATAAGAAATAGGGCCATGACTTTCATGGCAGCACTATAATATTAATCGCTTTGACAGTTTGGTCAGATGGTCTACAGCTAGTAGGGTATATTTATGGGCATGTAACACGTTGGACAGAGCGCCCACCACATTAATGATAATGACATTAAATGAATTCAATGGAGCCATAACTGAATGTTGGTACAATGGGTTAGTCCAAATTCGGTTTTGAAAACTCCTTCTAACCTCTAAAATTTCCTTAATGGTTTCAACCTTTATAATCCCAGTAGCATTGCTTCTATAGCCATTCATAAGAATTTTTCACCGCATCATGTCCCATGGTTATGTGCACTTCAAGAATAACATTAGTTCAGGAAAAAGGATGGATATAAGGGAACATTTCTTGTCAATTTTTTATACAACGTTCCTTCTTTGATCTGGGTGTCCTGGTTTGTCTTCCGTAGCTCATCTTGGATATCAGGAATTTCTAACTCCCATCACTCATGCAGGCCAATTAGATTAAACAGTTGGTCTTCTTTGTGGTTAAGCAGATAGAACTGTCTTCCTCAAAAAAATTTTCACGCTGATGTATTGCTCCCATGTGATATACAATGGTAAAGTTATAGTTTTGTACATATATGCCCTCCTTAGTTGCCAGCCATCTGGTTCCTTCATCTGTTGCAACCATAGGAGTGAGGGTTTTCAAATATGATGGTGAAATAAGGGAAATATAGGTATAGACAGAATTTCTTGATCTCCAATAAACAGCTAGGCACTCGCTATCAGTAAAACTATAATTTTTTCAGCCTTGCTCAGTATCTTGCTAAACTAAGCAACTGGATGATCCACTTGATAAACATTGTTCTGATTTAGGATAACCTTGACTGCAAAGTCACTGGTGTCAGTGAATAGAAAGAATGGGTAGTCAAAAAGCGGATAAACTCTAATAGCTTAATACATAGAAATTGATCAGCGCATTAAAAGCCTGTTCCTGTTATGGAACGCAAAACCAAAGTCACATTATTCCATAGAAGGTAGACAAGGTGTTTAGTATATCAGCAAACTAAGGAATAAACTACAATGATAACAACCATGTCAAGGAATACTTAAATGTCTCCGAGGCTCTGGGAGCTCAACATCATCTTAATGGCAGCGCTTTATATGGTATGGGCTAAATTCTATGTTTTATGACTCTTATGCTCAAGTGATTTAATTTTTGGATTGAGAGAAAGAACATTGCAAAAGGTCCAGTTTTCTAAGGAAACCTAATTAAGACAGCTAAAGACTTCTCAAAAATTTTCAATGTGATTTAGAAGGCTCACAAAAAGACATTAATAAAATCATGGTACAAAAGGAAACACAATAACCTTTTAATCACCCAGGATTCCATCCATGACTCATTAGAAGGTTGATGGCGCATGTAAAGTCCTGAGTCGTCCTAGTTACTTAAGAGCTCACGTTTAATCAATCTTCAGGTGCTAGCTCTACTTGCCAGTACCAGTTACTGTGATCCATAGTGGAAAAATATTGTGACCCAGCAAGCAAGTTGAAAAGATTCATTGATCTAAGGCAAGGGGTAAATATCCATCTTGGTAATAGAGTTAAGCCTTTGATACTCCATCACAATACAATGACTACCATCCTTCTTCCACACTAACAAGAGAGGGGAGACCAAGAGCTACGGTAAGGCACCTAACTTATCTTAAAGTAGCTGCTTTAGATTCACAGCCACCTGCGCTTCTTCAACCTTACTTTTAAAGTAGGGATGGGATTAGAAGGGTTGTGCGTCCTCAGTCTCAGCATGATATAAAACACCAATCATTTTTATAATGATTAAAGGTTCAGGTTGAAAGGATGTCGGAGTATTTCTATTGATTTTTTCAACTTTCTTTAGTAGTTTCTGTTGAGTTCTTGCCCAATAGAAGTGTCAACTAGAGCTACTGATTGAGGTGATTCTAGAACAAAATTTCTCTAGACTTTAAAGCTATGGACGTTGTTAATGGCCTCTATATGAATAAGGCAAATATAAGCAACTGGAATATTAGGTCCCACTATCTTAGGTAAATCAGTGAGTTTAGCCAGTAGCACCTATATGGATCCTTCATAAGCAGGATCTAAAATTATTGGACAAATCATGACAATCTTGGTGGACGAGTTATCCATTCTTTGTATCTCCAGTAATTTTCCCAAGGGAATATTGATATGTCCCAGATTTGACAATAACCGAGGAGTTTGGAGGTATAGTAGTCAGCTTAGACAAATAAGTGGGCATGCCCTCTTGGGCATCTATCTCAGGAGGGTGTATCCATACTCAAGAACCTCTTAGTAACATTTTAGCCTGACAGATCAACTTTGTTTTAACTAGTAAGCCTGAGCTTTGACTTACATCTTGGCGTTGTGAGAAGTCTCAAAAGCCTGGAACCCTGTGTCCTGAAAGTGATAAGAATCTTTAATCATAGTGATAAAGGTGAAATAGTTACAGAGAAAATGGGTTCCAAGGAATAGGTCGCCTCTTAAGTTGACTAAAGCAAAAGCTGAGGTGTTCAATAAAAGCGTTTCAAAGCAGATGAGCATTGGGGAATAAACACCAATGTGAGGAGCACATTGTGGCCAGATGTGTCATATTATATGTAGTGAGGCAATTCATAAGCAACTTTAAACGTTTTATTAATTTAAATGCAATAAATTTAAGGGGGAACCACTATCAATAATGGCGTGTCAGGGATCATATGAACTCAAAAATAAACTATGCAACTAAACTCCTGAATTGAGTGGGCAGAATGAGATATATAGGAGTTTCATCAGAAGAAAAATAAGCATTTGGTCTTTATTATCAAGGATTACATAATTGTCTTCTTCCCAGTATGACTACATTAAACTCATTAGAGGTCATTAAACATTCTTTAGGTGAAACAGGGATGTCAGCTTAAATCTCCTCGTCCATTCATGCTAAATTCTCTTTTCCCGCCTCCTCAGCAACTATTCCAACAAGTCTTAACGCTAAGATGAAGTCTGATGCAGTAGGTGCATCAAGATATTGGGTTCTTAGATCGGTGTATCCCCCCTTTAGGTTGGGAACACCTAATGCTAAAAAAAGATATTGGGTTCTTCTAGTTCTTGACAACGTGAACTCAAGGACAGCTGGGAGAGGTGGATGTGGATGACATTAGATTCATGGTAGAAAAGGTATTTAACTAAGAGCTTCATTTTTCCCAGATACATGTGGAGGTAATTTTTAAATAACCTTTTGCAATTGGACCTTAAATGGGATCCTAACGTGGAAATTATCACAGTTATAACATTGTCAAATGTAATATAATTATTGGTCACAAAGATTGTGCTTGGGTATAGAATCTTCTGGCAAACTCCACAGGACACTCTCATTCTTATCAGATGTATGGTCATGAACGCCTGCTTCTAATTGGCCAACGCCTGGTTTTTTTTCCAAAATCCTGGATTAGGGCTGTATAACTTGTTACATATTGTGATGTTTTTTAATTGAGGAGACATAGTCCTTAGGAAATACTATTTAGCAAGAGTGAATGTGCTTCGCCTTCTCATGGTCAGTGGCCTTCTCCATCGAGATCTCATATAAATAAAGGAAGGTTTTGGCACATTCCTGTCCTGGGGCAGTTTCTTTTTAACTAGGCTCAAAGTTGGTTAAAATATGAGTGTAAAGAGTGTTGATATCAGAAATTGGAGCAGACTCAGAAACCTTAGCTTCTGCATAGTTGCAAGGGGCCTGTTGATCCAATCATTGTCAAAATCCTTCTAGATCCTTCTAAGTTTCATCCCAATGAAGATTTAAAGAGGTATTTGAGGCTTTAAGTGAAACTTGCTCATTATAGCTTAAATTTTAGTACATTGGGCTAGCAGCTGGCTCTCAAGGTATTCACACGAGTTTCAAAACACAACTATTTGTTGAGATGTTTAAAGTGGCTATTGGTGAGCTTGTCAAATATTTTAAGATTATCCATCTCTCCAAAAAAACAAAATCAGACTCTGAAATTCAGAGAGATTCTGTCTAATCAGATCATGCATCCATGAGACTCTTTTGTATTTGTTTCCATAAGGCAGCAAGAGCCCTTAGGAAATCTTATTTCTAAGAAATTTTTAATTCTATCAAAATTAAATATTAAAGAAATGGAGGGTCCTTGGGATCCATGGGGACCTTCTGATCCTTCTGACCCCAAAGTCCTTCAAGCCCTTCAGCCCCAGAGTTGATATCACGGGATGCTAACTCCTGGTGATGTTGCTGATGTGTCACAAATAAGGTCCTCTATCTGATTAAGTGTCAGGAAAATGGCAGATAAAGTTTAAAGTGGCCTGCCAATTGGGGGGCAAGAGCACTAAGAAGGAGAGCCAGAATTCCAAATGTACCGCTGCTATGATGACGCTTAGATGGGCCAGGAAGAAGTTGAAGAGCAAGCTATGATCTTACAAAAAAGTGATAAGTAGCCCAGCTTTAGCCAGTCTGTCACAGCTCAAGAGCCCGCAGGCTCAGGCGTGGAGAAATGTTTAATTGGGCATCAGGTTTTGTTTTCCTTATGAGCGGGGACAGAATAGAGCTGTTGGAAAGAGTGCGGATTTTTGATTCGTGTGGTGATAAATTTTCCCTCAAAATGCTGGACCTGGCGGCGAATTGCTTCAGGGAGTGGAGAAAACTGTAAGAGATCTTTAATTCAGTAAGCCGAGTCAAAGGCAAAGGGCGCCAAAGTCAGCAAAATGACCACATTGATTCAATCATTTCATAACCCATGATTCAGCATTAGCAGGTGTCACAGGATACTGGAGATGATCAATTTATATTAAGTAAAAATTAATTTTAAAAAAGGGGAATCTTAGTGAAAATTTTGAAAAAAAATTGACCCAATTATCCTGTGTGGGACAAATTCTTGAATACTAAGTCAATTCAGGAATAACTTTTGGTCACATGAAATGAGGCTCTCAAGTTGTGAACTAAATTGGTAAAACTTTGAGTGTAAGGGGATATTTAATTTAGCCAACTTTGAGGGTGTTGAAGGTGGGCTGAGTCATTATAGATTTGTTTTCAGATGTGTGAATCGTGACTAAAAGCAATTGCACTGATTTGAGTGGTAACGTCTTACTTTATGAATAATGAGAGCCTCCCAGAGCCATCCCTTGTAGGGATGGTCGCATACAGTTAGGAATGGATTTGAAATTTCTAAAGTGCCTTCACCTGATCGTTCTGGTGCCAGTTTGGAATTGTGGGGTTTATCAGAATGACATTATTCCGCTGGAGTGGAAGATTCATGGAATTTTTAAATTTTTTTGCCAGTTTTGAGATTTTCCTAAGGAAAAGACTCACCACATCCATCCCATGTTGATTTCTAATTGACGAGACTTGGTGCAGATCTCTCCAATCCTCCATAACAGTTATCTGGTTGTCAACATAAGGATGGGTGGCGGAACTCTTAAAGGGTCGGCCATAACCCACAGCAAATAAAAATATGATGAGATCTCCCTGGGAGATGAGGGATATGGCTGGCCTTTTTGGACCCTTTTAGAAGGGAAAGGGAATAAAACTGATACAAGCACAATTAGCTCTCCCTAAGACTTGCTTTAAGTCATTGGCTCCAGGTGAATTTTAAGGAGCTGTACATTTTGACAAATAAATCCCAGAGGCCACCCAGATTCTACTATGTAGCATAACAAGTTTGTTACAAGCCTCATTGATCTGCTGATGATTATTGACAATGACTACCTGATCGTCATAAATAAAGAAGGAGGCAGCATTATAGAGACAAAAAATTGAAGATATTGATTGAGTGAGCCCTAGTTGTTGATCCACTTCATTAAGATTATAAAAAATTATTTGTATTATTAGTGTAAAGCTAGATGGACGAAACTTTGGAGAAAGCGTTCAAAACCCAAAGCTTGTTTTCCTGAGAGCAGTAAAGCTGAGGTATATAAATCTCACATCATGTAAGGCACTGAAGTGGCTTGGGAACAACTAGAATAGTTTACGACATAGTAAATGCTGTTCAATAGCTCCTGCATAATCACATTAATTTTTTTATATTGGAGTTGATACTGATTGTGATCAAAAAGAGGGTATGGTGATTCAGAAAGTGGCCTGAAATTCTAAGCTTTAAAGCTGTATAGGGTTACTTCATCTAAGAGGTATTGATAGATTAAGTTACACTAATTGATCAGCTGTAAGGTTAGCCTTTTTAATTGATATTATTTTCCATTCTGATTTATGGACGTTTTCACCGGACAGCTATGAGCCACATATAGTAAGTACCACTAAATCAGCTTAACAGTAATCTTGACTGTAGCTGAGGTTCAAAATGGGCTAAAGCTATAACTGAGAGGTCGATGAAGATGTAAAATGGGGCGATTAGATTGGTTTTTTGAGTTTAAAGGACTTGATATTTTTTAAGGTGAGTAGTATGTGATGCTTAAAGGATTTCCATGCACTCATAAATCAGGATCTTTTACACCCTTCCAGATTCTTCCTAGTTAATGAATTTTCTGTTTTTTTGTCAATCTCGTGACTGCATTGTTGAAAAACACATTTTGAGATTTAGGAAGTGGGAGTGCAATTCCAGAATGCAACTCCATTGATTTCCATATATTTGATGCTTCCTTATCAAAACTCCATTGGTATTTCAGGGTTAAGTTTTAATCATGAAGGTTTGAGATCAACTTATTGGTATCAATTTGGGAGTAAGATTCTTGACTTGATTATTATCTCAAATCCTGACAATGTTGCTCAGAGTTGCAATGATATTTCTTAAGAAAGGCTTGATATAATTTGACTGGAAATACCCAAAATATAAACCTTCAAATGTAACAACTCTCCGAAAAAAGGACATTTTATAAAAAGTTGTCCTAAGCTAAAGGGATATAAGAAAGAAGAAACAAAAGAGGATGTCTCAAATTAGTAAATTGGGTCTTTCACCACACTAAAGGAATCTATGAAGAATAACTGGGTTCAGGAGTTGAGTCAGGATACTATGTCATTAGAGCTACATGTGAAGCGATTGTACCTACCAGCCTCAAACTGAACCAAGAATAGTTTATGTCTTTAAAGCTTTAATTAATTCAAGCTTCCTAACCACAAAAAATTATTGACAGTAGTTGATGGCAAGATCCTCGTGAAAACCAAGTTAAGAAGCTTGTAATTGTAGACCGAGAGTTACAAAGGGCTTTATGTAGCCCAACATTCCTAATGAGAAAGGAGGATTTAGTCAATCATTCAGTGCAATTTTCACAATGGGCATAACTATCAGCAAAGAAATTACAAAATTGGGAGCCAAAATACATAAAATTAAAGTACAATCAGTACTGGTTATAGCGCTCCTGACAACATTATTACAAACCATTTGATTTTATTTTGATTTTCAAGGGCAACAATTATCAGGCCAGAATTACTGCTTCTGTGATGAGTTAACTAAAGCACATAGAAGCTTATTCTACGTAACCCTTACAATTTTGAAAAGAATGTCTTGACCTCTCCAGATGCTACTTAAGAATACCACTACAATCTCATTGTAGGAACACAGTTTCTATTTGATTGTGGAAATAATTGACTTTAACCAGAGCTCAATGTCTAATCAACTACCAGACGCCAATTGTATTTTAAATTAAGAAAAAGAAAGAGCACAAGAAGCGAATATTTCTACGCAAATAAAATTTTTATTTACATAATAATATATACCCTGAAGAACATTATAATAAAGCAGCTGCCACCAAAAGTAGAAAAAGGGTCTGGTTATAACATTCACTTCAGAAAGTAATGTACCTACTACCAGGAGATCAGAAGATAATCTGGTCAAAATCAGTATCAACTTACTGGAAAAAACGATGCTAGAGATCTAGTGAATCAAAGGAGTTAGAGACCAGGAACCTAAAGTGATGCATAAATATGATGATTGTACTTTAAATGGAAAAAGTTTTTCTTGGGAACATTGTAAATACCCTATCAAGGACAAGAAGTGTTAAATTATTGACAAAGAAAAGATGGACCAATATGCCATATTGAGTCTGTTTATTTCATTTATGACATCTAAAAAATTCGGGCTGCATGATCCAGTCAAACAGGAAAAGCGTGAACTAACAAAATATTAAATCATAGTTAAGCATTTTAGCAAAAGACTGCAATTATGGTCTTTGCAAGGGAGTAATTCATGATATTGACACTAGGAGTGCCATACCATTTTGACCAAAGCCCTATCATCGTTCTTAAAGAAAAAAATACTTTATTTTTGAAGGAGCTACAGTAACCTATGTGCAGGCCTGGTACGCCCCTCCAAGAGCCCTTGGGAATTGTCCATTCTGTTAGTGTGAAAGAATAATGGGAACCACCAAATAGTCATGGATTAAAGAAGAGTTAAAAGACCATATGAAATTTACTATAGACTCTACCCATCATCTAAAATTCAATAAAATAAATTAGAGAAGAAGGCTACTGTTTAAATTTGGACTTGGAAACTTGATACTGGACAATAAATCTGTCACCAGAAGACCATGATAGATCCGCACTGATTACCTATCAAGGACTTTTAGAGAAACAACATTTATGCAAAGGGCTTTTGAAATCCCCAGCTACTTCCAACAAGTAATGAATCAGATTTTTGGAGGTCTGAAGATGTTTAGTGTACTTATCTAATTAAACGACATCACAGTGATTAGCAAGACTTTTAATGATCATCTGGCGCATTTAAAGGAGGTTTTCACCTGCCTGAGAGAACAACTTAAGTTTAAGAGAAGTAAATGCTCATTTTTAAAAAGCCATCTAGAATTCCTCAGCTATAAATTAAACAGAAGAGGAAAAAAGTACTTTAAAGTTAAGGCCAAAGCTATTTATAGAATAAGTTCCCCAAATGCATGAGAGATGTCATGGTGTTCTTAGGCATGGCAGCATATTACCAAAAAATTTTAAAACTGTTCAGACATTGCTATACAACTTATAAATATTCTCATTTAAAAATAACAAATTAATTAGCAACAACAACTAAGAAGATGCCTCCAACCAACTCAAGCAGAAAGTTATGGAAGCCATAATTAAAATGTACTGAGATTTCAAAAAACTTTCTCCATCTACACCAATTCCAGAGATGTAGATATGGGAGCCATTTAGTGTTGTAGATGAAGAGGGATTATTAGCCCTATAGAGTTTTGCTCAAAAACAGATATAAGATCAGAGCACAAATATTTTTACAAAGCGTGTGTCCCTAGCTGTGATCAGAGAATTGCGCCACTTCTAACCTTACGTTTATGAGAAGCACTTTAATATAATTAAAGACCATGTCTCACTTATATTGTTGAATTTTTTAAAATTTTTATATAGAAGAGTTGCAAGACGGATTGTTCATCTGAAAGGCTATGACTTTGAGATCCTTCACTGGGCAGGAATGAAGCACTTAAATGCATATGCTTATTGAAATAACTTATTTTCCGCTTGTAAGCCCATATGAATAATATGTTTTACAAATTACTAGTAAGATTTAAAGAGGAACAAGAAGAAAAAGGAGATTCAGTGAAGAAGATACTAAAGGACTTTCAAAGAGTGATAAGGTTTAGAGATGGACAGATGGATAAACTGATACATGTGTAATGGTTCCCTTATTTGAAGCTGAGCAAACAAATGACAATATTCATGAAAGAACACCATCAAGTAAGCCTCAGAAGGGTACAGGAGACATAAAAGCATCTCAAGGAGATTTTCTTCTGGTAAGCCATTTTGTGGCATGTGTTGGGATTCTCCCTTTATTAGGTGAAGCCTCAATTAGGGGTCACAACTCGCCTATTGAAAAATGCTGGATTGGGCTACCCATTGGCTTGGGTTGATCCCAATTCGAAATATTAGGGATTTGCCCTGATATTAAATTAAATATCTGAATTTATCACCTGCTGTTAATGCTGAAGATGTCAAACGTTCAATTGGGTCGCAGAGAATTAATATCTTGACGCTAAATCCAATCAACTAGCCATTTTGGGAATTATCAGAGAATTATGCCAAGGATGATCCCAATCCTCTTTGTATTTATAATAGTAAATCTCATTCTCTCCCTATTGTCAATCAATGCTGATATCTCCCTTATCTTAGGCAATTATTGCCTAGCTCCAAAATCCTTAATTTTTCAATTCCTCACTTAGCCTTGAGGTCCAATAAATACAGTGAAGCTCTACTTGAATAAATCCATCGTTTTTCCCACCTTCATAGCACTGTAGCTTTCTTAGACTCTTAAGGCCTATTATTTTCGCTAATTCCAAAAGGCCCTGATTCAATAATGACCATTTAGGAGTTGCTTCCCTGTGTCCCAACAGTCTTTTTGAGACATGTTTTTAATTCTGTAATGAATGCATTAGATAAAGTTTACAATATAGTTTTTAGATTGTCTCTATAAGTGCAATCCTTCACAACAATATCATTAGCGTTTTATGATCATTAATAAATTCATAAAATGAGATTCAGCTTAAAATTATTATTTAAAGGTTACTTTAAAAGTTGAATAGAAGCGATTGAAATCAAGGCGGTAAATGATATAGTTAACAAAAGATTCCTCTATAAGCAGGTTATTACATGCAAAGTTTCATTCAGATAACACTTTGATAATGAAAGGAATTTAAATCAGATTTTGTGAAATATATGATGGACTTACCAGGATTCAAACCGCATTTTTACTTCCAAACACACTTTCTAACTTTGGAGCGCGGAAAGAGTGGGTTAAACTCTCACATCAATCTTAAAGAAAATTCATTCAAGCACAGAGGTAAATGAGTCAAATTGTTGCAATTTCTCTTTTTCATTTCTGGTTAAGCTAGCACAAGAATATCGGCATTTCACCATTTAAAGCTTTAGATTGAAAAGAAACCACTTTACCTATTGTAGACCAAGTGATGGACGAGTTAGTTATAGTCTAACCCACAGAATATATCAGGATGAGTTAGCATAGGTGTTAGTCAATATTTAGCTGATTGTCAGCATCAATATTATGAAGTCACTTAAAGGAAATACCAAAGAGATTATATGAAGACCTGAGTAGCTAATATTTGTGGTAAAAAAATGATGTTCTATACATGCGCTGAAGAAAATATGAGAAGATAAAGGCCATCTGTATGAGATCTGCAACCATTGTAATAATAAGTGGAACCAAATACTCTTATAGATTGAAATTCAACTATAAGGGTTAATTCCTCAACTTATGGAAAAATCCATTCAGAAAACTTCCATTTCATTAACAGAAATCACTGTACTAATAAATTTCTGGCCAGAATAACAATTGAGTCTCAAATAGCTCAGCCAGAGATTTTTTTCAAAAATTTGAAGCACTTTTATTGCTCTAAATGGCCAAGAATTTCTGGCAAAGGAACATGTACATACTCCCTTGTCTGCTGAAATATTTTTTAAAGTCAATCACTATGACGGTAGAGAATTCATTAGTTAGACACCACCAAAGAAAAGTATGTGCACAACTTTATGAATGATGCCCTAAAGAAACCCCCTCGTACATTTGTGCTCTACTACTGTTGACAGAAAAATTACCAAAATTTTATCTAAAGAGGTTCCTCATTCATATGATGCTGATAAATATGTATTAAAAAATTTAGAAAGTGTTAATTAGAAAGCTCTATGTAAAAATTTACTCTAGTGTTGATTATTGGTTGTCAACCCAATAAATTTTTTACTGCATGGGTTCAATTTCCTTGTGAACTTCATTGCATTGTATTAAATGTATTATTCAATAATAGTATGGAGACTATTATCCATAGTTGAGTTTGAATTATTATTAGGACCAACGCTTCGACCATTACTTCCAATTAAATACTCTGTGAGTCATACTCGTAGGGATTCGTTCCCTATATCCTCGTCCACCCAATCTTAGTTAAGATACCCCAGTGACAGTCTCTCTCAGCCCAACACACATTCAGCAGCTATCCCTGATTGTGTTTCCCTTCGTCTCTAGATCCCCACTCAGATCTCTACTCTTCTCTCTGAGAGTCTTCCAATTATTGCCTTCTGCAATAATATCCTTGAGATGGAACGTCACAATGGAAGCTGATAGTATAACTATACACTAAATTGATATATTACTGTAGATAATACTGTTATACTAAATGATGGTTTTTAATGTGTTTTTTATTATAAAAATCCTAGGGAATAATATAGTAGGGGATTTGGCTGTCTACTCCTTGGTTGACACCTCTTCAATGAAACAGCAGCCGTTGCCATTGAATCACCCTTCCTCGTCTCAGCATCAATGATCTTCCCCATCCTGGCTAGGATTCCATCATTGGACATCCTTGAGACTTCAAACGGAAAGAGTTAAAAAATGTGTCCTTAACGTTTTCCTCTTGATCCAAGCAAACCAACCATAATTGGCTAGCGACCTGCTTAGGTAATGGGACATCTTACCCATTATGGCAGGTCACTTTACCAACCAATCGGTTTGCTAGTTGCAGGTGGCATCACTCGCCTTGCAACTCACTATTCATTCCCAATCAGTCAGTGATTAAACCCAACCCATCCTAATTGGTACACCTGACAGTTAATCACTATCAGATGCCCCTATTTCGTCGGCCACTCCTCCCAATGAGATCTTAGGTATTCGTCCAGATTGATCCCCGATGGATATGACCAGGTGAATATCCCAAAATCCCCCTAAATGTAGTTCCTCCAAAACTTGGTCCAACTGATTTCTGATTCACTTTGCCTTAGGATATTTTCCCCTACCAACACCAGGTAATCTAGCAGGCTGGGAATATGGGCAAAAATCCTAACACATCCCACATCTTGCCTAGATTTACAGCGAGAAAAGGACCAGGGCATGAGAAACTGCTTCAGACACCTGGTCAAATACTTCATTATTTCGATTTTAGTACACTCACCAATACTTAACGCTGCTCGGGATGACCTTCAGCATATGGCGTTCTTCCTCTTCCTCCTCGCTACCGCCTTCTCAGAGCGCGGTCCCATGACCTTCTGTTGTACCAAGCTGATCAATTTACTTGTGATGATATTAGTCTCAGGATCTGGTTTTCCCCCATCAGGGTATATGACCCACTGTCATATTCAGGATTCTTGGTCTGGTGTCCTTGATTTCCTGATTTTCTCCTCATCCTAGACAGGAGACTCTTGCCATCAATGTTCATTTTGTGGCTTGATTAAGAATACTTATTTCTATGCGCCCTCATTATTTCGCTCATAACCTCTTGGCAGTAAGTTTTTCCTAATTCTTCCCTTGGAAAGCTTATCTTATTAATTTTGAGATTAATTTCCCAGAAAACTGGTCTAATGGATTATAGAGTACATAATGTCAACTAAAATTAAAGTCTTAAATCCCCCTTCTCGTCCAGCTCATATGTCAAATTATGAATCTCACTACCAGCAGCTCTTCAACAATCTGTCTGATCCAGACCTCCATCTCTTCCAGCAAATGAGTCAGGATGCTCGATAGAACCTCTTCTATGGTCCTTCCAGGACATATATGCCTATTCTGGCTCAAGCAGCTAGTCCTTACATCGAATTACTGGAAACAGTGACTAATCTGTCCAAAACCAGGCTGGCCATCATTTTGAACAACTCTCGGCTGACTCTTCCCTTGCAGTTGATTCCAGAGTTGGACTTCAAAACCCTCCTAGATTTGGCCCCTTTCACTGATGCTTTGAACATCATCATTGATGCTTTGGAGATTATGCCAGTTGCTCTGGATCATTCGTTCATGGCCTGGTCAGACTTGCTCCCTGAGTTCCTCTTCCAACTCGATTAATTTTACAAACCCGCTTTACTGGTTTCTGAGCTCTCAATTGGTAACGCATACACTTTGAGCTCCTCTAAGCTTAACTCTGGGACCAAGTCAACGAGGCTTTGACATTAGCGCTGAATCTCTCTGATCTGGATAACCTTCTGGATCAGGATACTGCCACTTATGCTCTTCGCTTTGCTGGCCAAGCTCTTTGAAGTTGGTCTACGAAGCTTCCAGCCTCACCTGGCTTCCACCAATCATTCATCTTTAGCTTCCATGAAGCCCATAGTCAGTATTTGCAGGATGCAATTTGTTCTCTGCACTACTATCTCTTCTCTGGAGCTTCCCATCAGTATCTTCCGCTGATGGCACTAATAGGGGGCATGATTTGGCTACCCCCATTGAATATTTTTTCTTTGTTGCCAGCCCACATGTCTGGTGTCCTTGATGAAGCCCATTGGCAGGCGCTCAAGACAAATCTTCCAGCTCCGGTGCTGTTTTGGGATTACTTAAGGTTATTTGCCAATTGCCTCTTTCTTTATTGCTGTTTTCCTCCCCGCTCCAGGGTTTCAAGATTGGCATCTTCAGACATTTCAATTTTCCTTCCCCTAGTCGCTTTTCTCAGGGCTCAGCGTCTGCTCAACGAACATGGTTTTGTGTAGTTCTTGCCCTCACAAGCATACGATTGCATATTGATTTCAATGGGCTATTTCTTCCTACCGCGATCCATCCTCCCTCCCTAAGAGGTGACATAGGCAGAATCATCCCCATACTGAGGACGATCAATAAAAATAAAGTTTCTAAAAATAAATTTGCTTTTTTATCTATGCATTTTTTTAGAAATCTCTTTTCTTCCTAATGGTTTTTAAAAAACATTTTATCCTTATTCTTCTTTTTTCCTATGGGACTTGACCTTGTTTTGGTTCAAAGGTTCATCTTTTCCCCAAACTGGGTCCTGGGTACTTAAACCTACCAGTTTTCCAAGGTTCTGAGGTCCTTTTTTTGGACTTAACCATATAGATTGGTTCAGAGGTCCTTTTTTGGACTTGGCCTAATCATCAGGACATGACCAAATCAATGGTTCATTGGTCCTTTGGGAACTCTTTTATTTTTTTCCTCGATCCAACGCTTTAGATACTTAGTGTGGACTCGATTTACAACTCTTCCATCCAAGAGATTCTTGATGGAGTAAGCATTTGTCACCATCTTGGCAATTACTTCAAATGTACCTGACCACAATGAATCCAATTTGCTTCTTCATCTAAAACAATGTGTATCGCAATAGGTGACTCATTCCCCTATTTGATATTCTTCTAATGCCAGTTGGTTTTTGTCATCCATTGATTTCGCTCATATCCTTTTCTTCAAGGTTGTATTGAATGCTTACAATTGCATATTGATCAGGATACTCATCAGTTGGTTCAAGTATTGCTCTGTACTCATCCACGATGTAGGTTCCACTACCAAATATAATATTGGTGGCAACGCAGCCTTTCTCCCATACAACAACTCAAACTGACGTTTTTCCCATCGCCATATGATGACTGATAATATAGGCGAAAGTTAATAAACTCAGGTACATTCCCCACACGGAATTTCACCCTGCTCTAGTTTCCTCAGCGTCATGGACAGCGTCCCATTGACCTGTTCTACCAGTCCATTTGTCTCTGGCTGGTATGGTACTGACATGACTCCTTGGATCCCCATTATCTAATTTTTCCTCGGGATCACATCAGACATGAAGTTGGTCCCATTGTCACTCAATAGAACTTGCAGACATCCATGCCGGTATACTACTTGATCCAGGATGAATCTCGCAGTACTGGTAGCGTCTACTCTTGTTAGGGCTTTCGTTTTGATCCATCTCGTCAGATGGTCAATGGCTAATATGATGTACTTGACTCCTCCTGTGCTCATCACCAGCGGTTCTATCACATTGATGGACACCATGTGCCATTCAAATCCAGGGCGGACCAGTCAGTATCCAGTTGTGTTCTTGTGTGGTTTATGCAGCTGGCACTCCACACAACAAGCCAGATGATCTGCGTCATCGTAGTTAATTGATTCCCAGTAATAATACTGGCGAATATGGTTAGTTGTTTTTCTCACGCCTCTGTGCCTGAAGACCTTGTGAGCTTCTTGTACTATTGCTGCTCTTTCCGATGGTTTCAGGAATAATAGCCACTTCCCATTGATCATCTTGAATACTTGTCCATCTATAGTCTCGGTGTTTTCCATCACTTTTGAAGCGCACCTTGGATTTCTTGAGGCTTTTCCTTGATTCTTCTTTTGACCGTTCTCTGGAATAGCTTATCCACCTGCGGGTATACCAACTGGACCATTGGCAACTGTGATAAACTATCCACGTTCAGATGAGAAGCCCCCACTCAGTAAACTATCTCATAATCATAAGCCTGAGGCTTAAGCGCCCATTGGGCCAGTCATCCTTCCAGTTCTCATAGATTGTGCAGCCAACGCTGCGAAGAGTGGTCCGTCACCACCTTAAAGTGCGTTCCCTGGACATACACCTAAAACTGCTTACATGTGTAAATGACTTTAAGGCATTCATGCTCAGTTATGGTGTAGTTCCTCTCAGTGGCTGAGAGAGTCCAGCTCACATACGCCACCGGATGTTTGTCCCCAAATCCATTTACTTGGCTTAGTATGGCACAATTGCCATCTAAAAAGCAATGGTTTGTATAATACACTCTCAATCAAAAATTAGATATTTCAGAATCGGCGAATTTATCAATTACCGGTGTAACTCATCAAAGGAGTCCTGGGCCTCTTCATTGCATAAAAATACTATTTCAGATCCTTTAATAAATGAAATAAAGTCTCAGCTGTTCAGGTGAAGACCCAAATAAATCTTCTGTAGTATCCGACCATCCCAAGGAATACTTGGATGTCTCAGATATCTTCAGTACAGCCATACGCTCTATAACTGCTATCTTCTGGGTTTGCGGCTGCAATCCACTTGATTGACCACAAATATAAGGTTTTTAACTCTTTCTTTAAGAAATGGCACTTCCTTGGCTTGATCTTCAGGTTAGCCATGTACAGTCTCTTAAAAACTTCTTCCAAGTGGTGCAGGTGATCAGTAAACGTTCTACTAAACACATTAATTTAATCCAGATATACCAGGACGTACGACAACTTCAGGTCACTAAATATAGCGTCCATGGACCTCTGGAATGTCGCGAGCGCATTACAAAGACCCTGGGGCATTCTCATCGGCTGGTATAGCCCCTGCGCGGCAATAATCGCGAATTTTCCTTGGTCTTCTTCTGGAAAGTTGATCTGCCAGTATCTCAAGATCAGATCCATCGTGGAGAAATACTTAGCTTCTCCTAAACGATCTAGCACACTGTCAATCCTTGGTAGGGGATACAAATCCTTCTTCATAATCTCGTTCAGCCTCTGGTAGTCAATCACCACCCAGTTTGATCCATCCTTCTTCTTCACAATCAGAATTGAACTCGCCCAGGGACTTGATGACGGAACTAGAAGCCCATGTTTTACTAGTATGTTGATCTCATCCTCCACTACTGCTTCAGCGGCTTTCATTCTTTGGATCAGTCATATCCTTATCAGTAGATTTTCCCCAGTGTTGACCTTATAAATTATGTCTTATGTGCATCCCAAATCGTGGTCATCCTGAGCGAGCACTTCCCAATAGTTCTTGAATAATTTGAGCACCTCCTTCTTCTGGCCTTCTGGCAGATCAGCGAGGTGCTCCCAATCAACCAATAGGTTGATGCTTTTGGCTACCCCAGCCAGTAATCCCATTTCATCAAGCGACCCAAAATCGTGGAATTGTCTCAATTCTGCTGTTAGAATCAGATGAATAAACGCAATGATCTGATTTCTCTTGATCTTCATCAGTTTTTCGCTCAAATTCACCAGGAGAAATCATATTTCTCCATCGCCCAGCATTATTATCCCAGGAGCCACCCATGGCTCCACTCTGGACTTCTTCCAGGGGCTTCCAACTTCCCCATACAACAGCTCCGGAATCTCCAAAGTCAACCATGTGTCAACTATTATCTGCAATCCAGCTGGTATGGTCATTTCTTTTTTGATCCTTAATAGAATTCCTCAGGTTTCTAGGATTTCTTCCAGCATCTCTCATCGCTTCCTACCAACTAATTGGTATTGAATTGGTACAATAATGTCATTGTATATCAGATTAATTAATTTTTTATCCAATTCAACGGAGCTTAACCATCCTTCTGGTATACCAATGGTAACATCTGACCCAGGATGGTCAACGTATCATCCTCAAAGTTACATTTAACTACTTACTTCCATAGAAACTCTGTTCCAATCAGGATATCGTAGTTTTGGTTTGCCAAAACTATCGCTGGTGCAGATACCACCAATGACCTGAATCATAATGGCAGTGCACTATACGCTCCACAGGAAATGGTGGTGTTTGGCCCAGATGTTCCATATTCTCTCTTGTGTTCCAAGTCTGGAGAGATCTTCATCCTCTTCATTATCTTGGTTTACATAATATTGATGGGCACTACACTGTCAACAATCGCCCTCACCCTTACTCAAATCACCTGAATATCTATATATGTACACTTGGAGTATTGTAATATAGTATTTACTGAGTGAATGGCGGCATTAATAGCCGAATCTAGGGTATGAATAATCTGCGCCAATAATTCAAGATATAATTCTTTATTGCACTAAGGGGGATCGACAGATTGGCCTCATCTTAATGGACGTCTGATAACTCATCAAAATTCTCAGCAGTCCGAATCTTCTCCACCAGTTGTCAGGCATACGGCTGGGCAACTTCCTTAATTATCTCAGGTCAATCTTCTTCACCCCGGCTCTGGTCATGGCATTCACATCCATGTTGACCACTTGATATAGCTGATCCTGCTCATTGTCCACAAACATATCACTAATGTCTATTTCTACATTCATTATATCAGGAGAAACAGGTTTCTCCACCGCTCTAGACTGTTCCTTGTCTAGGCAGCGGGCCCTTTTCCTGAATCCTTGGTGGCTGCTGTCTCCTTGTCCTGGACCACGTTAATCTGATCCTTCATCTTTTTACAGTGTGCGGCGAAATATCCTTTCCCACCACACTGAAAGCAGACCTTCTCTTTCTTGCTTAACTGTCTGAATTCTTCAGGCTTATTTCACGGCACATTTTGTTTGGTAGCCTCTTTTGCTCCTTCACTTCTTAGCATTATATTTGGATTTTGGACTGGATTAGACTTAAAGCTTCTATTCAGGGCATCAAACGTCGCTCCCAAAATCTTCAGGTTGTCTACCATTTACGAAGAAGTTATCTCCATCATGAACATGAAAGACATCATTTGATGAAAATCGCAATAGGGCCAAAGGGCTGCTTGCAAAGAGATCCTTCATTAAAGTCATCTAAAACTTTTGCTCTAGCCAGGATCTGTGACTCCTGGTAAAATCGATCCGCGAAGCTAGCAAGAGACTCATCTTTATGGAATTGAAGTCTTATAAAATCTTGCTTGCATTTTGACATGCAGGTTGAACTCCCAAACTCCTATATTATGACCGCCTTTGCCTCGGCATATGACCAGCTGTCCCCTCCAAGTGGGGTAACACTAGGGCTTGACAGTTGGTGTCCAGGAAATTCATGACCATCAACGCCTTTTGACAATCCCCATATCCATTCATAGTCATGTAAAACAGTCAGAAAAAAGCTGGGGCGTTATCCTGATGGAATGTTGGCAATTTCCATGTTGCTCTAAATTCCTCTGAGTCATTTCAAGCTGATACTCTTTGGTCAGCTACTTGGCTAACTTATGGAGTGACTTCAGGCGTCATCTATGAAATGGCATTAAAAGCGGGTGGCATATTCCTTGGGGTATTCAATTTCCCACGTATTGTGCGAGGACTTCTCTCTTTGGCATCGCTGGCCATATTGGGCTCACAAGCACATCTGTGAGATTTCACGTCCTCCACTTCTTTTATCAATTTCTCAATATCTGCACTGAACATTCTTAAACAAACGTGATCTGTTTCTCACTCCATTTTCAGGAATAGGACCTCTCAAATGAGGTCTCCTTCTTTCTGCTTCAACGAGTTCACTTTGCCGGGTAACTCGTTCCAGAAGTTGGCTACATTTACTACTCCTTCCTCCACCTTGGTAACCTGTTCTTCCAAGGCTGCGAACTCCTGATGGTCCGCTGAGTTCAAGGCTTTCTGATTCACAGTAGTGATCTCAGTCCACAACTTGCGCATTTCTTCTTTATATGACATTATTTTGAGATTCTTTACTCAACTACCGCTGTAGTGAGCACCAACTTGAAAAATTTACTCTAGTGTTGATTATCAGTCATCCACCCAGTAGCCTTAGTACTGCACAGGTTTAATTTCCTCGTGCACTTTGTCACATTGTATAGAATGTATTATTCAATAATAGTATGGAGACTATTATCCATAGTTGAGTTTGAATTATTATTAGGCCCAACGTTTGGGCCAGTACTTCAGATTAAATACTCTGTAAGCCGTACTTGTAGGGATTTGTTCCTTATAACCTTGTCCACACAATCTTTACTAAGATACCCCGGTGACAGTCTCTCTTAGACTAACACACATTCAGCAGCTATCCCTGATTGTGGTTCCCTTCGTCTCTAGATCCCCACTCAGATCTCTACTCTTCTCTCTGAGAGTCTTCCAATTATTGCCTTCAACAATAATATCTTTGAGATGGAACGTCACAATGGAAGCTGATAGTTTAACTATACACTAAATTGATACTATTACTGTAGATAATATTGTTATAATAAATGATGGTTTTTAATGTGTTTTTTATTTTAAAAAGCCTAGGGAATAATATAGTAGGGAATTTGGCCGTCTACCCCTTGGTTGACACCTCTTCAATGAAACAGCAGCCGTTGCCATTAAATCACTCTTCCTCGTCTCAGCATCAATGATATTCCCCATCCTGGCTAGGATTCCATCATTGGACATCCTCGAGACCTCAAATGGAAAGAGTTGGAAAGTGTGTCCCTAACGTTTTCCTCTTGATCCAAGCAAACCAACCATAATTGGCTAGCGACCTGCTTAGGTAATGGGACATATTACCCATTATGGCAGGTCACTTTACCAACCAATTGATTTGCTAGTTGCAGGCGGCATCACTCGCCTTGCAACTCACTATTCATTCCCAATCAGTCAGTGATTAAACCCAACCCATCCTAATTGGTACACCTGACAGTTAATCACTATCAGATGCCCCTATTTCGTCGGCCACTCCTCCCAATGAGATCTTAGGTATTCGTCCAGATTGATCCCCAATGGATATGACCAGGTGAATATCCCAAAATCCCCCAAATGTAGTTCCTCCAATACTTGGGCCAACCAATATCCAATTCACATCGTCTTAGGGAATTTTTTCCTAGTGACACCAGGTAATCTAGAAGGCTGGGAATATGGGCAAAAATCCCAACACTCTATCAATTGAAATCACTAAAATATCCATGCAGCCGCAAGATACACAATGGTCATGAGAGCAACAAAAGCTAAAGTTGAGATCAAACAGCAGCATGTAATCCCAAACTGGCCAGATATTCACACTATAAATCTACATAAGAAACTAAAACATTTCAATGAATCTGGAAATTGAACTCTGCTTACCCTTTATTATGTTCTAGATGAATTACCTTATTCAAAGAAATTAATTTGTTAAGAATAAAGGCCTACCATTACTCACTCAACTCCTTAAGCACTATATATACTCTTAATATTCTTAGAAAACAACTTCTTGTGCAGAATCTGACTTTATTATTGTTGATTTTATTTTTATGCTATTGACTCCAAATATATAGAATATACTTAAAACCTTGGACTTATCCTTCTTGTTGCCAGCAGATGTTAAAAAGAGCTCCAGTTTGTAAGTTTTTTTAAACTTCCCACAATATCCTGCTTCATCAGAATAAATGAAATATCTTTTTCCTGCGAGAATTTGATTCAAATATGAAGACCTTTAGTGAATGTGGGAGTTGCCATTTCAAATAGTAGCTATTGTTTGGTATAATTCATCATGAGATATTAAATAATTTACTGGGATTCAATTCCATCACGTTAATAATGCTCCATCAGGGGAGGATTCACAACATTGTTTACAAGTTGCCCAACTTTTAATTTAATGATTAGTAATTAATTATTCTGTATAATCAATCATATTTTATCTCCAATTAATTGTGGGTTTAGTATAGTTGCTGGGCGTTGACAACTTTTTTGTTGGCAGCAACGTGTGAGTTATTCTTTTAGGCAATACAGCCTGTTGTTGATGGACAAAAGTTCCCATTAACTAAGTGTTGCTAGCTTGATAAGATTTACTCGCTGGGGTTGGATGAGGGCGTTAGGACATGCTATATCTAAATCCAACCCATGAAGGATCATAAACTATTCAGCAGTAAATATTAACTAGGTGGGTGGATTTTATGATGCATCATTGTCATTAGTGCAATTTATGGTGGGTTAAGTCATTGGAAATGCATGCTGTTTCCATTGTTGCGCTTACAGAAGAGTTGTGCGCCAAATTCCCCTATACAATCTCTTAAGTTTATTAATAATAAACAGATGTTTTCAGAAGACATATTTTATATTGTAATACTAATAACTAATTGTTCTACTAAGAAGAGATTGAGTTTTAGTTTCCCTTGTCTTATTTTCTAGTGTTCTCTTGATCTCATGTGCAAAGAGAGGAAAGGATAAGTTCCCTTGTTAATCAGAAGTTTGCCAACTCTTGGGATTAGAGTTGGTGGATAGTTTACCTTGCTGTATGGATTATTTTAAAAAACTTAACATAAGTTGAGGGAAGGTTGAATGTACTTGTGTGTGTGAGAACCCCGAGCAGATATATTTAGTTCTGGAAAACTCATCTGGATATTAGTCCTCATACTGATACCACTCACCTCATTATTATCTATTATATCATAAAGCTTAAAACGAGCACCTCAAGCCTGTGCAATAGACCTAAAAAAATTTACAATTTGTGTACATTACAAAGGCATTTGAGTTTTAAGACAAAAGATCACATAGGAAAGTGTATCCACACTGTTGTACAAGAGCAAACTTTGTAAGATGTAGAAGACATGAAATCATGAACAATATTACACTGAACCCAGATTCCCAAGCCAATTTAATTAAGTTTATTTAGTAATTGATGAAAGCTGAGGCGGAAGTAGAACAAATTTACAAAGGTTAATAAAGAACTTTAAAAGAAAATCACCTTCTTAAAATGGAAGGAGACAAAATTAGTCTAAAAGTTACTATTCCAGAAAAATGAGAGGGGAGCTGATAGAGAATTCTTTTTCCAGATTCAGGTATACATAGCTTAGATCCTCTATTACCAAAAACTTAAAAATTCACAAATGTGATTGCACCCAGATGGAAGCAAATGAAGCTGACATCAAGGTACATAAAAGTTTAGCTGAAAAGTATTACCCTGAGAGATAATCCTGAAGCTTCCGCTGCAGTTTAAGAGATGACCTAGAAAATACTTTTTATAGTTGGGTTACCAAGCAAAACTTCTGCAATAGTAGCATCAGAAAATTTTTGGAATACACCAAATTTCCCTATGTTTACTGGAGTTAAAGCACAGGCGTTTTACAGTTTATTTGTAAGTATGATGTTTGGATATAGCATCTGACAAAAGGAATTTACCTTGATGAAATGCTTAGACACAAACTGTTAAAATCTAGTATTGCCCCATTTAAACGTGGACAATTGGACATACAGCAATATAAATAAGCAATCATGGCTGAGTTTGGTAGTCCTGTACATATGCTATCTGTAAACAGGAGTTCTACAGGAATTCATTATAGAAGAATGGAACGCCAGCTCCTTTTGTTAATTAATTTTACCAAGAAGCATAAATTCTGGCGGGGGCAAAATTATATTCAGATTTCAATTTGGGTATTGTAATGCAGACAGAGCTTTTTTCTTACAGAGTTCTGCACTGCAACATGATTTTGACACTAAAAATCAAAATGTTAAATTACAAAATGGTGGTATATATGAAAATGTTAGGCTTAGCATTTGATGCGCCTAGTCAATCTTATGATTAAATTCTGGCTGATGAGGATTAAATTATGGAGAAAATAAATAAATAAAGATGGATTTCATAACTAAGTTTAATTGGAAAATTTAACAATCAGCAGAATAAAGTTTTAATAAGGAAGAAATATGATATATTAAAATAGACAGAAATCAAAAAGCCACTGTCAGAGATGTGGCAAGACCGGACATTTTGCAGCATAATGTTAGGGGAAGAAGCCAAGAAAAAAGTTAATCTTCTTTTTCCTCAAGTGGAGTAATAAGATTCAAGATTTATTTAAAGGTTTAGTATTATAGATGCATAACAATTTAGCGTTGCATTAAACCAGTTTCACCCAAATCTGGACAGAAAGACTAGATACTTCAGATTTATTGTATAGGACCCAGTAAAGGATCATCTGTATCAAATTTGACAATAATTGCAAATGCTGATGAGAAATCAAATTTGAATATTATAATCTAGAAATATTACACAAAAAGGAACAAAATTCAAAGTTTGAAAAAATCAACTCAAATCAAAATTTGGATGAAGCTAATGTTTCCTTAACAGTCCACACAATTAATGGATTATTTCCAGATCTATTTTCAGGGTCAATTTGAACATTAATCATGGTGAATAAGGCCAAAAGTTCAATTTGGGGATAAAAGAACTATCTGTAGAAATGAATCTGGTAATTATTGATAAAGCCGCTTTATGAGATTGGATGGATCAAGTGCAAGATTCCAATGAATAGTTAATATTAGTAATTGTCATAATCAGTGATATGTTTTAAATGAATGGCCAATGGCTAGAATCATTTGATATTAAAGTCAAGTCTTTGACAGATGCTCATACATTAAGAAATATTACTAATAGTCATATATTGAATTAAGCCCATAGCAAATATTAAATTATCAAATCTATGATAAAAATATAAAAAACCATATAGGATAAAAAAGATATAGAAAAATTATAAAAGAGACAAAATATATTAAAATTTGTATACTTACAAGGTGAGCATCATTAAGAGAGAGAAAATAATAATATATAACTACATGATATTGATTTTTATTGCTGTGATAAAGGGTATCAGGCGATGATCCCACCTTTTGTGGTCATGCGGAGAGAAGGGGTTGAGCTAAAAAGGCAGTAGGGAATAAGGAGCATGAAAGCTTTGTAGACCAGCTCATGTTAAAACTTGGTCCGCCATGAAGAGGCATGAGGAAAAAGAGTCAAAAGATATGCTTTAATAAAAACGGAGATCTAGCCTGGGAGAATTCAGAAATTAAGGAATTCAATAATAAACTGAATGAGAAGATACAAGATTGGCAACGTTTAATAAGAGCTTGACCTATGGGAATACAGGTTTTCCTGAGTATATTATTAGAGAGATATACCAAATTAATTCTCCTATGGCAGGTAGCTGTGAGATCCATCCTAGTTAAGGATAACTTAGGTGAATACAGGCATTCAGGAGTGCATCAAAACCAATATTGATAAAGTGATCCTAGAGGAACTATGCTTGACTGATGTAACAGTGAGTTTGTAAAAGGAGTAGAGAACTATGATATGGAATAAGTTGATAAGGTGAACAGGTAGGGCAAGAAGACCTAGCTCCACCAAGATCGGATTTTAAAATGAAAATTCTAACCACAGCATAGAGCGGCATTCCTTCCCAAATTTTTATCTTCTCTGGGTATTATGGTCGATTGTGGAAATGTGTTGGGATTTTCAGATTGTCCAAATCTTGCTACTTCAATGAATTATAATGAAACATCTGGTTATCTGCAAGGGTTTATTATTATATGAAAATCTTTAGTGGTGCAGGAGTTATCTTTTATATGGCTCTATTGTTTGTTTCAATCCTTATAGGCCAACAACTAATTTGAAAGGATTATTATGTCAAATTGCTTACGCTACATGGGGTAAACCCTGACAATGTAATCAAGTTGTTTGACTAGTAATTTAACAATAATAATTTTATTATCTTGTATGAATTGTTTGGACTTTTTCGCCAATTGATTAATCATTCATTGTGATTTCTGGAAATGATAACGCTTTTATTAGCTGTAACTCCCAGATTAATTTTATAGGCAATACAACCTGCTGTCAATGGATAAAAGGTCCTATTAACTAAACAGGTTATTATCTTAATAAATAAAATTTTCTGGGGCTGGATGAGGATGTTGGGACACACTATCTTTAATCTAACCCATGACAGATTTTAGATGTAACCAGTAACATACTGACTAGGTGTATGGATGAGCAGATGCATCATTATTGTAGATGTTTTTCATAGATGTTTAAACTCATTGGTATGGATGCCGTTCCCATTTGGGGTACCAACGGAATATATGTGTGCTAATTTCCCCTATATAATCTTTTGAATATATTAAAATAAAATACAAATGTTTTCATAAGACATTTATCTAGATAGTAAAACATTAATTTATTTGTTTCTTATGAAGAGTTTAGGATCTAATTTCTTTTTTTATAATTTTAGGGTATATAAAGAACACTTGTGTAAAGAGTTTTTGGGAGAAGTCCCCTTAATATCCAAAAGTTTACCATCTTTTAGAATTAGAAGATAAAAAATAGCTTCCCTTGTTGTCTAGAATGCTTCCAAGAATCTTTAAGTGTTTTAAGAAAGGTTTGAAGTAATTGTAGGTAGGAGAACCCTGAGCAGATAACTTTGATTTTATTAATATCAGCTGAATACTTTTCCTCATACTGATAACACTCACCTCATTACTTATATTACATACCATTAAATAAATCCTACGCACACACCATACCTGTGCAGTAAAACTGAAAAGGTTTACAGGTGTATTTAGGTACATTCATCATGAATATTTTAAGGCTTTAACACGGTAGGACACTCTCAAACCAAGTCTAGAATACTCACGTACAGAACAATTCTCACAAAATTGATTGGTGAAGCACCATAAGAAATAGTTTGGAGTGGCTCTAACCTTTATATTAGGACCCTTTGGAAACCAGGACACTCCTGCGCTAATGCCAATTAAAAATTATTACGTTTTTATTTTATCACCGTTTACCCTTACCATCCAGCTTATGCTTGATTGGGATTCATTTTGTAAAAAATTTCACCTAGGGATACTTTAGGGTAAGATTTCTACAACCAAGAATGATCATAGGTGAGCCCTCTGCTAAGAAGATGAGTTTGTAACCCTTACAACATTCCAAATAAATCTATTGATTAAATAGTGATCATTTTAGATTTTGAATATAATACTCTGCTAAATCTAAAATAATAGGTTTGGTACTAGGTGTTAGTTGTATAAGCGGGAAGACAAACAAGGAGGGGTAACATTTATCCAAAGCTTATCCACAGTTTGCCTCAAGTCACCTAATTGTTTCAAGTGACTGCTCCTTAGGGTTGGTGCCCTTCTTAGTCTTAAAGGGGTGCAAGGATCTATTAATGTTAATAACAGGAGCCTGGGACATTACACCTGGTATACTGTGAGGCTGAGGTATAACAACTTAGGTATTTCTTCAGGACCTATTTCAACCTCTCAGTTTGCCCATTCAACGAGAGTGTATATGATGGTTCTTCAAGGTTTAAACTGTGGCTTGAAAGTAGAGTGTCCTTAAACTGGGCGGTGTAAATGAGACATCAATTATATGATCTCTTTTGGGAGGTCAAACATAGAGAAAAATTGAGAGACAAACAGTGCAAAAGTTCAGTTTTGATTATTATTGCGGGCATGGTAAACACTTATTGTAAGTGAACCTACAAATGGCTATCATAACTCATTAAAACCTTTTGATTGGAAAGTCCGCTCTGGAGTCTACAGCTATCAAAGGTTAGGGGCCTAGCCTGCTGTAAAGGGTGTAGGAGTCCTATTTTACTGATTTGATCAGACTTAAAAATGCATGTGACATAGTTTGCCAAATATTCCATTATATATTTATAGGAAACAGGGCATTTAAGTTCCACTTAAGGAGTTCTGAGCATTTCTTAGCCTGGGATAACCCACTGCTGGAGAAATTAATAATCCTCAAAGACCTGGCTGCCCAAGAGGGGGAATCAACTGGTGTTCTAAAAATAAGATTATCCATCCTTCAATGGTATACGTGCCATTTAAAGTTTTTAAGTCTTCATGTAGCTATAAACCCTATGGACAGTACAGTTGGGTTTCCAGGATGCAAGAAATAATGGGCGCATCTGGGGGGTTAATCCACAGGGATACCTAATGAGGGACAGGGAGATTATTTTGGAGGAGAAATAGTTTAAATTCTGAGAGGTCTTCTGCACTGGGGGCCAAGCATTTGTACAGGTTCATCATTTCAGGTAAGATGTTTGGAGGCTCTTAATTGAAATTATATTGCTTTATCTCCCATAATGATAACATTAGTTACTATAATTCAATTTGAAAAGAAATTTTTGATAATCACAAGGTGAGATGGCGATTTCAAAAAGTTCAATTAAACTGTGCAAAAGCCATATCAGGCAATGGAAAAAATGGTGCGCCAAAGGGCAAGAAACGCCCTGGGAGGGGACCAGGAACCAATGCCACCAAAAACCCCAAACTTAGATACTGTCCGGGTTTGTGGAGTTTACCACAAAGCAAAATCAAAACATGGAAAACCAATATTCCAAACCACTATTGGAGATGGAGCACGGGCTCTGATTTCTCCTAGGGATCAAGTCCCTTACTATGTGGGAGAAAGTGGGTGAGGTACAGGCCTCGCTTTTCCCCCTTGTGGTGTTCATTACCACGCATACCATTCACCACGCTGTATTAATATAGGCTTTGAAACCAAAGAAGATTCAGACGCCACCGCAAAAGTCTGCATCAAAATTGCCCTCCCTGAGGGCAAACAAATTGTGTGCACCCACACACCTAATGGAACGAAGAGATCACTTGTCAATCCCCTTCAACTTGCTCCCTACTAACCTTCCTAGCAAGCTAATTGAGGAGGAGCTCCAAATTGGACCTAAAGCTATGGAGAAATTAAGCAATTCAAATTGCAGCAATTATACCTGATGCTGAACATGTGCAGAGGAAAGGCTTTTGCATTGATCAACCCAAACCAATGTGGCTGCAGACCTCAAAAAATCCCATGAACTGCATCACTCCACCTCCTGGATGGGAAAGTCAAAGCCATTCTGCATCACACCGGGATGTGCACCACCTATCTGCAACCACTGCACCACATTGGGGCACAAGGAACATGCATACCTTGAATGAGGGCATTTTAGCCCTGACTTCTGTGATGACGCCATGGACAAAGATGACGAAACCTTCAGCAAAATGATTGATGCCAACCACGCCTTCCTCTGGGGAGAGGATGGGCACTACATCCTCATAGACCCGGTATCATCCAGACTATGCAAACAGGCACACAAAGTCCTCAAGTGAGCAGCGGCCAAGGCTGCATCGCTCGTTGCTTTCTCCATTGACCCCAGTCAAATTCAGGAGGACATAGAGGTTGTCAAACGAGCTAACCAATAAGAACTAAATGCTTAAGATGAGGAGGCCATAATGGAAATTAACAGAGCTATATAATCAGAGCAGTATGCCCAAGTTAAAAATTTTCTCAACAATTTGATTGAAACACCAAGTGATTTCAATCAAGTGAACTTAACAGAACAAACCAGCTTCACTATGGGCGAAAATGTGGGACCAAATTCTTAAAATTTAACCACATAACCACAGAATCCAATCAGCGCACTGAACCAAACCACAAAGAGCCACAAGCGAAAAATTCAATGAAAACCCTAAAAACTGCAAAAACTGTGAAAAATTGACATAAGGTAAGGAATCAGTCAGTGACTCAGAGTGGACTGGCCCAATACATAGAGCAAGTTCAAGGCAATAAATGATTTTTTAGGGCCAAATGGCTCTCCCAACCGCTCCTGAGGCGCCGCAGGAACCTCAGTGTCAATAGGGATGCTAAACATCAGTGGAGCCATGGCTCAAGTGTCCCAAGCCAAAAAGATGACTTCCTGAGAAAACCTCCTGTAGACATCTTGGACATCCAAGAAGCCCACTTTCTTCAGGGGGAAGAAGGATCCTGGTCATCCAGGGTCTCACCATCCCAATTGGTATGGACATTCCACTATGAGGTGATTGTCCAAAATAACAAAAAATATAAATCATCAACTCAACTTCATATCTGAACAGCTGCATCCTGGTAGTAACAGTTGCAAACTAAGAGGACACAATTTCGATAGCATGTATCTACACACTGTTCACCACAGCCAAGATGAAATAATTCCTTAAAACCATCCCAACACTCAACCTCCCACCAGATACCATCCTTTTGGGCTACTTCAAATTATTAGATAACCCCAACATGGACTGATGGCCTAACCCCAGGGGATACCTACCGGAGCACATCAAGTACTGTGAAATGAAGGCATCCCGTGGCCTACATGACACCCTCCCCCCTG
This sequence comes from Massospora cicadina, assembly GCA_022478985.1. Taxonomy (NCBI): domain Eukaryota; kingdom Fungi; phylum Entomophthoromycota; class Entomophthoromycetes; order Entomophthorales; family Entomophthoraceae; genus Massospora; species Massospora cicadina. Next base: position 143,952 of record JAKSZP010000062.1, on the reverse strand, counting down.
GTTCACCACTCCTTACCCACATGACCCACCCCAACATAAGCGAGGTATATTTCCTCTCAATGAGCCGCATTGATTACATCCTCACACTGAAACCCACAATTCAAACATCTCCAACTTTGCAACAAAAAAGATCAATTTTCTGACCACTGACTTGTTATGATGCAGCTCTCACCTACCCAAACTCCCACACAGGCATAGACCTGGAAGAAACTACACCCAGAAAGCATAAAATTGCCCAAAATATCTGACTGGTTCAAACATGAGACCGTGAACCTAGAATTTGCAACCAAGTACATATCAGATCTCATCGAACCTGGGCCAATTTCAAAACTGAACTAATAAATAAACTCGCCATCTCGCCTTGTGTAAGTACACCACTGAAACAGCCACAATCAGGCGCACCTTGGAAGTACTGGACCACCTTGAGCTCAATATTCCAAAGTCTGGCTATAGCCCCAACTGGAGACACAAATGGGCGGAAATATTAACCCGCTTAAACGCCCTCATCTTTAAAAACCAGCACAGAATCAAAATTTTATGAAAAGATAAGCTCATAAAAGAAGGCAAAATTTGCTCAACGTATTTCTTCCACCAATTCCACTCCTGCAGCAACCAACCTGCATGCACACAGGTCCTCATAGATGACAGCACCGTGGCAACTGACCCAGTGGAGGTCAAGGCATAAGTACACCGTTACTACACTGAACTATATCATGACCCTAACTGACCCCCAAAAAATTAAAGATTTTATACACACTACTGGAATTTAAAGTGACTGCCAGACTATAACCTCCTAAACCTAATAATGCAGGAGGAGCTATGGGACACAGTCCACGGTGCACCTCATAGGAAATGCCCAGGGCCTGATGGGATACCCTACAGATTTTACAAAAAATACTTTAAGCAAATCTCCCCCTTCCTCTTAGCAACAATTAACTAGTGCACGCTGGAAAGACTCTTCCTCCCTGGTGACCACGACTTCTATGTCATAACCCTGTTTAAAGATGACAAAAAACTGGACCTGGCCAAATGGCGCCCAATTGCACTCTTTAACTCTGATACAAAACTACTTACAAAAACTTTAGCAACCAAATTAGGCACAATAGCCTCCAAAGTCCTGTTGCCCAATCAGTTTGGGTTCATACCAATGCGTTCAATCTGAACCAATATACACTCTGGCGCCAACATATGCCAGTCTAAAGCAACTGGAGCCCTGATATTCCTAGACCAGGAGAAGGCACATGACTTCCCCAGCTGGCCTTACCTGAAGGAATGCTAAGCGCCTTCAAACTCCCACCCAAGTTCATAAACTGGGCGATGCTCCTCACAGAATCCGCTTCCATGGCTGTATGTGGCTCTGGCTTTATAACAAACAAGATCGCACCACGCAGAGGGCTTAAAAAAGAGGTCCCCCTCAGCCCACTGCTGTATAACTTCAGCTTTTATCCACTCCTTCGTGTTGCTTTTTTACGTCTCATGGGTATAGCTGCACAAGTCAAGTCACCAGTCAAGATACTAGCCTTTGCGGATGACTGCGTGACAGATATAGCTAACACAAAGATGCCCAGCAGCTGAATCGCAAACTAGAGAAACATTTCATTGTAAGTAACCGTCGCTTTACAAAAGGAAAACAGAAATAATTCTCTTAGACAAATACACTAGCAACTGGGCCACATTACCTAAACCTCACAGCCCCCCATGAAGGAACAGCCCAATCAAAATACCCTATGCATCACCTCCTACAACCAACCCTGTCCGCCACCTTGGGATATGTCTGGAAGCAGTGGGATATGCCAATGAGACAATTGAGAACAAGCTACTACAGCAGGTATCCAACCGCATCGCCTCCCTCAAGGGAAAATCCCCAGGACTAATGGGGCGAGTAACAGTTGCCAACTCACAATGATTACGATGCTGTGGTTCCCTGCACATGCAATCTCCTTCTTGCCCACATCCATATCCTCAATCCATTCACTTATCCAAGGATGGTTGTAGCCTGGATTCAAGCCACCATGTACGGGTGGAAACACTCTTTGGCTCACACTCCAGCAGAGGCATGGGCCTAATAGACTTTGAGGTCCATGCCAACCATATATTGGGCGCCTGGATAAAGGAAGTCCTAGCCCCAGACTTCTCTGAACAGCACTGGTCTAGAGCGGCGAGGGTCAACTTTACACAGGCGCTCAAAATATCTAACCCACACTGCCCGTCCAACCTGCTCACATAACTTGAAAAAATCCCCAGTGCAATGGGCCCGCATGGAACCCCCTCAATTTAAACGCCTTCTCTGCACCATCCGGCAGATGGGGTGGATTATCACTATCACAGGCACTAGTCAGGTAAGGGAAGGCCCAGAGCTCACTTCTTACTTAGGAAACTAGAGGACCACCCCCAGAGGGACACACACTATGTGAACCCATTCATTTCGAGAATCAACTACCTAGATGCGTTAGACATCCCATATGATCTCACAATACAGAAGGCAATATGGAGACTAACGCATCATCCACTCTTACAGCCAAGGGTAAGAGCTAACGCCTGGCTTTGCCTATGAAGAACCTACAGAACAGCAGATCGCTTAAATCACTTCATGCAACGTGCGCAGTATGTGGAGGGGATGGCACACTGCACCACCGCCTAGAAGCATGCCCCCCATATGGAGCCATATGGCGGGAAGTCACGCGTCTGTTAAGAACCTAAAATTACCAGGAGCTGTCAATCTCCAGAAGCTTCCTCGCACTCCAACTTGAATCCCCAATACCACCACACTCCACTCCCTGATAGTCGCCATTGCAATGTGGACAATCCACAACGTAGCACTGGATGCCTTCAAGGGAGCCATGCCAACCATCCGTGGGACAATCAACAGATTCCACCTACACCTACTGGAACACTTTCAAGCCTGGCTATACAGATACATGATGCTGAAGCAACAACAACTTGTTGAATCATGGTTCCTAATCTGGTTTCAACATACTGACCCCTTTCTCCACATCAGCTCCATAAGGGGTAAAACCCCTTTGGAATAAGACATTCAACTCCTCTATACCTGGCGGTCCCATCTGGCACCAGGGGTAGCCCATCTACTCTGGATGCCTAATCTTGCTATACTTCACCTCCCCTATCCCATTACATATATGAGCATTGTCTGTACCCTGGTTAGCTTACCTCGGTTATTAAATAATTGAAATTATACTTATAGCAGAAGTTGTGGAGGTCATGTTAAGTGTGAGCTTGACAATGGCTAGTTTCTGGGGCATCCAGCAAAAATAATGACTTATGATCTATGCGCACAGTAAAATCATGTTGCGCTCCCTGGAAGAGTATTGCCAGAGGCTGAGCGACTTGGTCACTGCCATTAGCTCCTTGTTTTAAATTGCTTTCTTGCTCCACAGATATAGTCTGTGGGAGTAGTAGGCATTTGGGGTTACACCCTTTTATGCTCTTGTAGCAGGACCACATAAAAAGCACCTGATGAGGCATCTTAGGCTAGGATTATGGGCTTTGATGTATCTTCTTGAGAAGCTTTGGGATGTATGGAAAAATTCTTAATAACTAATATATGCTACACTTATCAGAAAATCTAAAGGGAGGGTTTCCCAGTTAACGGGTGGAGAGGTGCTGCTAGAGAGCAAGGGATGGGGAGAACTATTTGATAAAAGTCACTATGACAAACAAAGTTTTTTAGCTTAATCAGGGTATTTAGAGTAGGCCATTACTGGATACACATCAGTTACAGGGGAACTGCATACCCCACTTAGTACTATAGCTCCGCAGAAGGTCACCTCCTAGCAGAAGCTCCACACTTGAAGGCTTCAAAAAGAGCCCAGCCGTGCTAAGAAACACATCACTGCTTCCAAATTCTTCACGTGTTGCTCATGGGTAGGCGAATGGATCAGTATGTCATCAATATAGGAAACGGCGCATGTAAAATAGATAATGCCAAGGACATCATTGATAAGATTGTTAGAATTTTCTGGTGCGTTCTTCAACCCAAAGTGCATCACCCTGTTTGAAAAAATCCTACGTCAAGACAGATGTCTGTGAGCCATTACTTCTCTTTTCTAACTCCTACTTTTATATAAAAAGTAGACCAGATTAATCCAAACAAATTCCGAGACTTTGTTTTAGCTTGATTATTGGAATGCTCCAGGGTCAGAGAGTAGAGGTTTAGGCCATCCTTTTGTCAATTTCTCATAATTAACGCAGAGGCGCATAAAATAATCCAGTTTCTGGGAAAAGATGTCATGGGAAGAAGTGAGTAAAAGTTCTTGAAAATCTCTAATCCAAAATATTATCCAGTCATAATGAAAGTGCTTTATCCTCCTATGCAATATAAAGATATAATGGATGTTATTAACTAGGTTCAACATCATTCGGGATGTCAGATTGTGATTTTGAGTAGGATAGAAGTCTGGTAGCCAGGCTCATATCAAAGGTATCCTTCTAAGAAATGAGGAAGGGAAGTCTTGTAGTAGGTCCCTTAGAATTTTAGTTGGTGAGCTAGAGCACATTAAGGCTTAGGATGGAGAGTGCTGATTAAAAAATTTACTACTAAGCCAACTAATATCAATGGAGAGGAAAATGAGGTTCACATCAAAAATCACACGCTTGCGCCACCACCAGCCACTTTAATAATCTTATTATATAGTAGTACTTACATATAAGAGAAGCTGTAGTAGAATAGAGTCATATTCAATAAACTGCACAGAACGCCTTATGGTGTGTCATTGCATGGGCTCAGAGGATGTGCCCATACTAGAATGACCTCATCTGTATCCAGACAAAGGAATGTGGGATACTGAGATCCAGTAATTTTCTACTGCTATGAGCTTAATATAGCTTTCATTCTAATCTAATGTGAACTTTGAAGAAGTTAATAGTAAACATAATTTTAGGCCTTGTTGCTATAGGGATAGCAAATTGGCAATATAGGCACTGGTATGCTTGCACTAACTATAGGTACAACTTGGTATGAAGTCAGCGTACATTAAAACAACCATGAAGCTTGGAAAAATATAAACCTATACTATTGAAATACGCCCAAATCTGCGGTAGTCTTGGTAGGTACTTCCAGCTTGGAGATTAGTCATTGATGATGTTCTTCAGAGTGTGTATTGCCGCATATATCCAAATTCATGATTGGCAACCTTTTTTATATTTTGACTTCTAGTCAAACAGAATACTACCCAGCCCCATAATCTTCTATAGTTTTATCCTTATGTCCCGCTGATATCCAGTGATTTCACTTTCCAAAAAATAGCGTAGCCATTTTCATTTTTTCAGGCACATCATGGGGTATTCTGTTCAACCTTGGTAGCATTTTTCCGAGTATTGGTTGACTGGTGATGTTTGAGACAAATTCGACTTAGTGATTCTGATTTTTTATTAATTAAGAATAATGGAACTGGCGCAAAGAAATAAGTGAGGTGATAAGTTTAATCCGTTGACATATGTATTGTATAAATAAAAAAAATAAAAGCTTAATTTCTAGTTGCATATTGCTGGTGACATGCTTTATGGCGGATTTTTAGATGTATCTACCAAAGGATATAGGATGTGGGAAAGGCCAAAGGCTAGTTCTATATGGTATTGGGGCTAATAGGCTGGTGGCGATATTATAAGGCTGATTAAACTTGGATCTTAATTTTTTCCTCGCTTAAAAACATTAGGTTTAACAATTAGCCTGTGGCCTACTCCAGGATTAATGATTGAAGGGGGATGGCCTCTCTGCACCCCAATGGAAACGCTTTAGTAAATTATCATGTAATCAGTGATAATATGTCCTTTAAAAAGGTCCTTTAGCATATATGTATCAGAAAAAGTCTTATATAAACATGAATGACCCCCTATAGATTTGCTCAAGCTTTCTTATCTTACCTAACCTTTGACTATAATAGTAAAGCACTTGCTCCTATATTCAAAGACATGGCGGAAATGGTTATACTGATTATTGCGCTCCTTTGATTTCATTCTCTGGATCAATTGCTTTTAAGAAGGCCTTGGTTTGAAGCTGGATCAGCTTTGGAGTGAGAGATTCAAAATATTGACTGGTAGTTGTTCCTTCATATGAATGCAGGGGTACATATCAATTAGCAATCAGGTTGTCACAGGTATAGGAGTTGTAATGATGACCTTACTGTGGATGAGTGGAACGCAATTTTATATACAAATATGGAAGAAGTTAGGAGAAGGTTCCAACTAGTCAGTTTCCCTGATGCCTTTTCTTGGAGGGTGCCAACCTAAGTGCCGCTAACCCAATCCACCATATGTTGGTGTCATGGAACTATATTATTGGATGACAAGCCACCAATAAACCAAGAGAATCATTGGAGGAATTACGCTGAAGGTTCAATGGACGAAATCTACCAAGGATGTTACAAAGCTACTAGTAATTGATCGCCTTAATATGAGGCGATAATGGGTTATAATGGGTCATATTAATTTTTTTCAAAATATGGTGATAAGGTGATGTCGACATTTGACAAGAAATATATTGAATCGCCTTGAATTAGGGTGAGAAAGAATTGAAGAACAACAAGCTGAAACTAATGAGAATACGGCGAAATGAATAAACTAAGCAAAAAGAGTTGGTACCAACTGAGGTCGCTGGGATATCAGGGAAACAAGAGGACTGGAAGAGGAGGTTTTTTGGAAGTAGAAACAGAAGGAAAAGAAGAAGAAAAGGGGGAGAGGACTAGATGAAGATCCACCAATTTATTATATTAAAATAAAGAAGTGTTTAAGGAGAAATTGTTTCCATTTTGTTATATATTACTTGTTTACAAGTGTATTGAGGAACAGCCAATCGTCATATAGTCCATTCCAATTGCTCAATGGCCAAAACCCTGTGCAAAAAACCCTTTAACGGGTACACATGGAATCGCCAAGATTCAACAGTGGTGCTCACTACAGGGGGCCTATTGACCAATAACAAAACAAAGGAAACGCAGTCACCAGCTATGTGTCATCCAAGTTGTTTTGATAAGGAATCTGCACAACATGCTGGGCCCGTTGCATATGAGGAGCTGAGACTCGTGTTAGATACTGTGCTCAAAAGACAAGATGAGCTGCTTCAGAAAGTTTACAGTGATAAGTTGCCACCATTTGATCACGAAGGATCTATTAATGGGTTTTTTTAATTGATTTGAGTTTGTAACTGAAGGAACTTCAGATTGGTGGAGGGCGAAACTATTGCTCTCCTCCTTGGATGTTGGGGTGTGCTGATCAATCATTTGTTATCTCTCAGCTAGTTCCATTTCAAACCATGAAGTTAAGAAAATGGTACTGCAGTTGTTCTGTGGAACCTAAAAATGTCGCAGCAAAAAGCTGAGTTTTTGACCATTGGATTTTTGCAAAATGAGACCTTCACCACATTCGCTGAGCAATTTATAATGGAAGCACACGTGCTGATTGGGGCAGGGATTTTATCCGAAGTTGATGTGTGTATTTCAATGGCCTCAGTGGTAAAGCCATACCCTGAACTTTACAATGTCATGGCCCCGTTGTTTGAGGATGATGTACCACTTCTTAAATATGTTCATTTTTGTATGTCACTTAGCTATACTTTCCCTCCACCCAATACCAGACAAATCCGCACTGTCGCTGTTGTCCAACCTAATCATGTAGGGGGAGTCCACCGGTCATTCAACGATCATTCCTTAACTACCAATCAACATTTGGCCAACTACCATTCTGGCCCTAACTATGATGATTGGCTGTGGCCATTTTACCAATGGGGGTCTGGTTACGCCGATTCTTTTCAGAACCACCTACCAAGTGGGCCAACTTATAATAAGCAAAGCCATAGGCCCTATGGAGTAAGTTGTTTTAAATGCGGTCACACTGGGCACATGGGATGATGGTGCCTCAATTATTGGTCCCTCCCATACAACTGGATCAAGGCTATCAGGGAAAAGTCAGAGCAGAGTAAAGACAGGACTCTCTACTTCCACTAGAGCAAATTCAAACATCCCACCTGAATCTAATGTATTAGTTACAGCAGAAGCCTCTCATTATGAAGATACATTCCTCTACCAACAGCCAGTCAGGGGAGTAAATGTGCTGACCAAAGCACAACCCAAAAAAATGATGGACAAAGGATCTCCAGAGTGACTGAAGCCTTACACTTGTCAAATGTTTGACCAGAGTCCGTCAGACCAGTTAGAACTGTTCGCAGATGCTTTGTCCCTATAAGGAGTAGATGTCACCCTTCCCGTGGATGCTATTGTAACACAATACCCTGAAAATAGGTGCGGGTATTATGAGTTTCCTAGGAAAACATATATCACTGAATGTACACGTAGTAATTAGCCGGCATTCATCTTACTCAGAATGCACTTATAGTGACAGTGGTAGCTAAAACCTGGGTATGAGTAATAATTGATAGGGCGCTCCTATTACATTGTCTCCATTAAATTGGTGGCGAAGTTGTCTTTAAAAATTGACATAGACCACTGGATGGTGTATGGAACCACTGGATCAAAACCACAATCTCTGAGGGATCATATAGCTTGCTTCCCTTGCAGTTCAGATCCGTTGTTGTTGTGGCTCCGGTGGTGGTATTACCAAATAGCAACTATGATCTGTTAGTTAGGACTGCCTTTATGCGACACTATGGGGCTGTCATTGACATGATGGAAGAGACCCTAGCCATTTTGGGACAGCGAGACCCAATTTACTTTACTTCCAGTGGAGTGCCAAAGGGCTCAGTGCATATGGGACAGTACAATCTTGCTTACAGCGATGGGGTGATTCTAGTGCACTATCATCAATTAAAAGGGAAAACTTGGGCCCTCCCCATCAGATTTACGAATACCAAGGGCTAACGCTTAGAGCAGCTGGAGCAATATCCATTCCCTCTAGACATCAAGTAATAATAGACACTGAGTTAGAGGTAGAAGTGACAGCTCGGTTCTACAGTGAGACCATTGGGCCTTATCAGCAATCACGGCTTGAGCCCCATGTGGCTCCAGGCATCATACTTCCAGGCCATGGGGAGATCAAGATATTGATAGCAAATCTTCATAACAGACCAATTCAAATCCACTGGCATCAGATTATAGCATATTTACATCTTAACCCGGTTGATGAGATCAACCAGGTTCACAAGTTCAGTTCTTTGAATGAATTTGGTCTGCCCATCGAACTGCCTCCCTGTGTAATGGTGGTTGAGTCATGGGAGAATTTATTGGGGTAATCAGAAGATCAGAAGTATCTTGCGGAAGCTTTATTTCTAAAATAAAGAGATTTTTGCAGTTGATGAACATGATATGAGGTGCGCTCATGGAGTTGTTCATTGACTGGACACTGGGGATCATCCTCCCATCAGATCTTGACCAATCCGCTGATTAAGGGCAGCTGAAGAAGTCGTCACCAAGGAGATTGAAAAGATGCTAGAGTAGGGAATGCTCAAAACATCTAAGAGTCCATGTGATTCGCCTATCCTAATTGTTAAAAATAAATGTGGCACTAACCGTGTAGTAATTGACTACCAGAAGCTTTAAAGTAATATTAAAAAGACTTATACCCTCTACCACGAATTGATGATGCACTGGACTAGTTAGGTGAAGCTCGCTTAATCTCAGCAATGGAATTGTTATCTGTGTATTGGCAAATTGTGTTGCCCATGGCGGAACAAGAAAAATTCGCCATAATTACATCAAAAGGGCTTTTCCAGCCAACTTGCATGCAGCATGGGCTATGTAATGCCCTGGGTACGTTTCCACGAGCAATGGATACCATACTGGGTGATCTGAAGCTGTCATAAGTTCTTATGTACCTTGATGATATAAGCATCTTCTATTGCACATTCACTGAGCACCTTTATCATTTGAAAGAAGTATTTCGCCAACTGGATGAGGTCAATATTAAAATCAAGCCTTGGAAATGCCACTTCTTCAAGGATCATCTTAAGTACCTTGGGTTTGTAGTGGATGCGACTGGGCTAAGACCTCAACCAGCCTAGGTAGAGGCTATACAGAAGATGACTAATCCCATTAGTAAGTGGGACATTCAGGTGTTTTTGGTGATGGTGGGTTATTACTGACGCTTCATACCCAATTTCACTTGTATCAGATGTCCACTGTTTGAACTACTTAAGGAGGATGCCATGTTCAATTGGATGGAACAGCGCCAATGCGCCTTTGATATACTTTGAACGGCGTTAATTTTTGAAACGTGTTGCACTACCCTAATTTTTGATAAGGAATTTATAGTGCAAACTGATGCATCACTTTCCACTGTTGTGGCAGTTCTGTCTCAGAAGGACGAGGAGGGGGAGGAGCACCCCGTGGCTTACTGTAGCCACAGCTTGAATTGCCATGAACGAGATTACATCATAACCAAGTGAAAGTGCTTAGGGGTGATTTATGCATACAAGCAGTTAAAAGTCTACTTGCATGGAGTAAAGTTCAAAGTTGTAACAGATCATGCATTATTGTGCTGGTTGCAGAATTTGAGAGAGATGGAGGGGTGGCTAGCCTGATGGGCTCTTAAGCTGCAAGCTTATGACTTTGAAACTCTTCATCGACCAGGAGCAAAATACCAAAAGCCAATTGCTTAACAAGGTTGCCAACAATTGCAGTTACGGCGGATTTAAGCGACATAATGTTTGACAAAATGCTTAGCAGAAAGTATGATGATGAACCGCCTCAATTTATCATGCTGCTCGATGGACTCAATACGAATACATTCCAGAAAAATGGGAAATTGTATAAGCATATAGGGGACAATACTGTGAATATCCCCAGACCTTTGACCAGCTCAAATATTATCATGAGCGCATATTGAGCAGTTGGTCATGGTGGAGTCTGGAAGACTCTTGAACTATTGAGGCCGTGGTATTATTGGGAAAGCATGCAATTTGATGTTCTTGAGACCCTGTCCTTCTTTCATCAGTGCAAGGTGGAGAAGCCGTTCCACCAGAAGACATCATACCAGCTAATGAAACCTCACTTTGCTTGGCATACAGTCACTATTGATGTTGTGGGACCCCTGCTGACTGGTACTAACTGGTCTAAGTATATCCTGGCGACAATTGACACTTGACCAGGTGGGTTGAGGTGCAGGACATTCGGGATTTGGGGGTGGTTACTGTGACTAAATTTGTAATGGAATGCATCATTCAGCGTCATGGTTTCCCACGGTTCATCCTTACTTGAAAAATGGAATCAACTTCACCTCTCATATTTTACCCAAGCTCAGCGAATTGATGGCCATCCGTGGGGTCCTAACAACCCCATATCATCCTGAGTCCAACGGAATGGTTGAACGGGTTAATGGGACTCTGGTGAACATACTATGGAAGTTGGTTACAGATAGGCCCTCCAATTGGAGTATCCTCCTTTCTACCGCAGTGTTCGCCTATAATATTAGATACCATTCCGCCACAGGGAAAAGTCCATTTCAATTGCTTTATGGATGGCCCCCCGCTTTGGCTGCACTTCTATACGCCTGTGTAGAGGCACTGGCGCAATGAATCCACAACGTTATTTAACCACCCTAACAAATATGCTAATTAAATTAAAAACCAAAGCGTAATCGTTCATCTTAGCCAAGAAAATCTAAAACCAGGCTTCCAAGCAGGTATGGAGAAGTGGCTTAGCACATCTCAAAGATGGAGATATGGTGCTATTCCACTATCAGCATGGGTTTGGGCAGAAGCACAAGCTCGCAAATATTTGGATTGGGATATTTGAGATAATAAAAAAATGGGTGTTGCTGCTTATACTCTCAAGGATCCTGCAAGCAGTCAGATTATAATTGAGTGCACGCAAAATTCCTTTGCCATATATGCAGTAATAGAGCCTCTCCAAAAATAATAAAACAAAAAAATGAAAAAGTAAATGATGATGATGAATTGTTTATATTATATCTTCTGTGGTTTTAATTACGTTTATTTTGGGTCGCTAATAGAGGTCTTTCGCTTGATGTCTCTGTCTTCCTGTCTTTTATTGGCTTCTTGCGGTGGTCTTATTGTTTTAATTTATGGAACCTTTGTTTCTTCTTCCGCTGATTTGAGGGTGCCATGGGTTCTACGGGCTATTCTAGGGTTTGGGGTGGAGATAGAGGCTGCCAAGGGGAGAGCGAGGGGCTGACGTCCACTCTGGGGCCACTGTGCTAGTCCAAAGAGGGGAGGAGGTGCGACGGGACTGGAAGAGGAGGATAGATTGGGGTTCCATGGCAACAGGCGAGGTGGCGAGAGCTCAGCTGTTTGATTGAGTCAAAACCATTCTTGTCCCACTAGGAGCAAAGCCTGCAACCACATGCATTGATGATCCCAAAAAACAACGAGTAAGCTAGCAGAGGGGGTCAGAGTCATAAGGGCTGGCATGTAAGCAGATGAGTTCCGGCTTGAAGGGAAAAGGTTGCGCCCAGTGCTAGACAATCTACAAGGAAGTCCTCCATGCCCAGTTATGCTATCAGAAAAGGAGCAGTTGTGGTGAATGCCACTTGTCAGGTCCACTCAAGGGCTGTCCAGATCAGCTCTATTCCTGAACCTACAGGGGTTTTGGAATGCAAAATAAGGTTACTTAAGAGCGCCATAATGGGAAGGTACTGTGATGGATTTCTGGCGCTGAGGGCGGTGAACACTGAGGTGACCCCAGAGTGAAGGCAAGCTATCCAGTTGTTGCAAAAATTTACCCCTAGGGACCGGAAATGGGTAAGAGCGCGGGGAAAGGACCCCAACCAGCAGGCTATCACCCACTGCACAAAACACAGCATTCGCTGGACAGACAGGGCTTCAGGATGAAGATTAGCAGGAGATGGAAGCACTAGGCGACTAAAGCTGCTTATCAGGAGCTGGGCCACTTCGTTATACAAAGGCCCTCAGCTCCACTCCCCTCCTCAGCGTAGCTGGGCCACTATGTCCTCAAAGGGGGCGCTTCAGGAAGCCAAATGGCTGACAAATTCGAGAAGGAGTTCGTCTTGGGTTAGAATGGTTGAGAGGTCCACGTCAGCCTCATTCTCATCAGCCGGGGGAAGAGGAAACAGGGGTAGAGGGATGTGGCCTGGGTCAGGCAACTTTGCACCAAGCCACATATGAAAGAAGAATTGAAATCATGGACTTGTGGCTGTTGGTGCGCGATTGTTTGCATGGCGTTGGAGGAGAAAGATACGTACTGCTTATTGTCCAGTCAAGGAGGGGGTAATGTCACAAATTTATATGAATGGACAATAAGCCACAATTATGACCAACATATCATTGGAGGAATTCTGATGAAGAGTCAATGAGCAGAAACTTCCAAGGATGTTTCGGAGCTATAATTATCAATCGCCTTAGGATGAGGTGATAATGGGTTATAGCAGGACATATCAAATCGCCTTCCAAATAGGGTGATAAGGCAATGATGACATTTGACAAGATAATTTGGATTGCCTCAAATCAGGGTGATAAATAATGAAGAACAACAAGCCAAAATCAATTAGAACATGGCGAAACGAATAAACTAAGTGAAAGAGTTGGTACTGACTGAGGTCGCTGGGATATCAGCGAAACTAGGGGATTGAAAGGGAGAGTTTTTTAAGAGAAAAGAAGGAAGAAAGAAGGAGCGGACTAGAAGAGGATCTAGTAAGTTTATTAGATTAAAATAAAGAAGTGTTTTGGGGGAAATGTTTCCATTTTATTATATTTTAATTGTTTAGAAGTGTATTGAGGAACTGGCGATTGTCATATTATCTGTTCTGACTGTTCAATGGTAGTAACCCGCTGCAAAAAATCCTTCAGCGGATATATAAGGAATTGCTGAAATTCAATAATAAGCATAACACCCTGCAGACCTTCCTACCGGGTTCACTAGTCCTTTTTTATGACATCGTCCTGGAGGTTATTAAAACAAATTGAGCACCAATTGGTTGGTTCCCTACAAAGTTATTTATAAGTGGGACAATTAACATTCTATTGGGAGGTCGTTCACGGTACCATGGTAAATTGTGTACATAGTCAATTTCTTTTGCCATTTCCCCCATGTGCCAAGATCTAGATGCGGCATTGTTGGGATTCCTGACCAAATAAAAGATTTTCATTAGTCAGATGACAGTAATTAAACATGATCTGCTAAAATAGCTGAAACCATTATTAGGGATAGTCACCAACGAATTTTAAGCCCTCTTGATATTGAGAACAATCCCTGACTAATCTCAAGCCCTTTTGAAATCAGGGACAAATCCCAACTAATGCGGTAAAATATAACTCGCCTAAAACCCCCTAATATTGGGGTTTAGACTTGATTCATATGGCGATCAAATCCCTCATGGCAGAAATAATAAACCAGCCACATTAACCCGATTGGCAATGAGAATAGATACTAGCTTAATACGCATGGAGATTGACTACAAAACTCCAATATAATAATGTAATAAGCAATAAACAGGGCTTTCGCTTTTGCCATTTTAAGTTAATTAGGCCTAGCCCTAATTATTTAGGGAATAAATAATAGTTAGGATTACCACTCAAGGAAATTATCATGCGTAAAGACTTTCTGGTCAAGTGAAGTAAAAGCTTTACAATCCAGCACCCAGGAACTTTGGGTCTTTTGGCCTAAAAATAACTAGAAAAGTTGTCTAAACATCTTGAGCCCTAACATTAGTGATGACCCAACAACACTTCAACTGGTGCTAATATGACTAGTCGCACTCTTAAAATAATTTGAGTCTAGGAGATAAAGAATTTTGGCTACCCTAAAATTGTCAACATTCCACTGGTATAATGCCCCAGTGTTATTCATAATATATAAGATGACTATGTTTTGCAGCAGAAATGACAGAAAGCTGTAACTGTGATCAATTGCTGGACAATATTGTCAAACCTTTTTTGATACCCATTTTACATGGGAATAATTAATCTTATACCAATGAAAAAACGCCTTTAGTAAGAATTTGGTAGCCTTAAGAAGATAGCTGTCCAAAAAAAAGGTTTTATAAGAGATTTCTCTAAAAAAAGATGAAACCCTGTGAGCGTTCACCAATATAGGAAAAATATCAAGTGGTACAAATTGTGGCTGAAGCAAACGCAATGAGTGATTATGATACTTAAATCAATATGCAAACAGCGCTTTAATCTTATTAAGAATTGCACCAATCTATGGTGTGGCTTTGGTCACCAATACTTCTACCAGAAAATGGTAATTAGTTTTATAATGGTAAAGGAAACTTTTTATATGATAAAGAATGCTTTAAACCTCAATAAACCTTTAATCCAAATTTGGCAAAAAGTACTGAACAAAAATACCTTACAATCAGATGAGGAAACACCCAACAAAATGGCCTAGAAATAAGCTGCGTTTTAATGCAACAAGTGTGGAGATGTGGTAATTAAGTTTATTAGTTTTTATGTAAGAAAACCAAGGATTATGTGAACTTGGTTAACCTAAAGGTATGAAAACAAACGAAGGATCACAAATAGGCCCTGTGTATAGATGAGGAGCAATTTAGATCCATAAGCAGCACAGTTCCCCCAGATAAACTTTCTAAAAATAGACAGTTTACCTACATGGTTATAAAACATTAATCTTTTTCTTCATCAAATCATATATATTCAAATATTATTGTGAATACCTGTACTAATGTAAAGACAATTAATCTCAAGATTGTATCAGAGTTTGTATGCCCATATGATTGTAATTGTTGGAAAAGGTCTGAAATGTCAACAATGAGGAATATTGTTAAAAACAAAATTAAAATATGTTAGTATTTGATAATAATTGATCCAATTTAAATTCATACCTTAATATATGTAC
This sequence comes from Massospora cicadina, assembly GCA_022478985.1. Lineage (NCBI taxonomy): Eukaryota > Fungi > Entomophthoromycota > Entomophthoromycetes > Entomophthorales > Entomophthoraceae > Massospora > Massospora cicadina. Next base: position 128,212 of record JAKSZP010000062.1, on the reverse strand, counting down.
AAATCAAACATACCACAGCTTCAGAAAATGATGCCACTATACATTCCGTGTATTATATTTTGCAATACTCTGATTATACTTATTGCTGCCATTTTGTTAACTTAGTAAAAGAGAGGCCTTTATAATAGTGGCGCTCCTGTCAATATTATTTTTTAACTGGTAAAATATCTGAAAGTTTTGCTGAGTCTAGAGCACTGAAAGCTCTATGAGGTAGCTGGTCCTGCTTTTACTAATTCATGTGGGCTCAAAATGCCTTGATATTCCATTATGGTTTTCTGGTCATGTCTGCACTGGAAATTATTTCTGCCCTATAGAAAAATGTGGAGATCCTCATAAGAATTGAATTTGAGCAAAAGCATGGAGTAAAGCGTGAATTTGAAGAGTATACTCTAAAGATCTTAGGAGAGATACTGCCAATGGTATACAATTAGAAGGGGTTACTCCCCAACCTGGACAAGCAGAGTTTTAAAAACCTTGTGTACAGAGAAATTATTGTCACAATCAGTTGTAAATTAGTCGGAAAGAAGCTAAAAAGGTACTAGAATACTTGAATGAAAAAAGAGATTATGATCCAAGAAAAAGACAAGCTGCTTTTTTGTCTAGGGTGCAGAGGATTTTTGTACTGGATTAAACTTAAAGATCCTTTAAAAGTTTTATGTGTATATCAAGGCACTGTGGCAAAAATCAAAAATAGAACCTTAAGTAGCTTCAGTGATTTCAAAGCCCAAGAATAGAGCAATACATATTTTGCTGTCTAATCTTGGACTGATCCCAATCTAAGTCAAATGAAATTAAGTTATAGCTATTTTATCAAACAATTTTTTGTTTAAAATTATTTTTTTTCATAAATTTGGAGATTTAACCACAATGGGGCCTTAAAACACTTTCAAAAACATCCATATTCTAATTTTATAAGAACAATTAACCAAATTGATGGAATAATAACATTAAGATGTGTTAGCCTTAATAAAAAATACAGAAGTACCTGCAACAAGTTGCTATAGTATAGGGTAAGCAAAAAAATAACTACACTATGTTATACCTGGTTATTTTAAACCAATTGTAATGAGGCTTGTTCAAAGACCATTAGCTGCTGAGGCAGTTGTCACCAAATAGAATATGTTGTTTTATGAGATGTTCATGCCAATGTCCAGACTTTATATTATACTGATTCTTCTAGCTATAATAAAAGATGGTTTAAATTAGGTCATAATTGACTATCACCATCTGAATAATTCACAAAGAAGGATTCCTATCTCTTGCAGAGAATAAATGATGCGTTATATTGGTTGGGCGAGAAATAAAATTTCTGTGATGGATCTGATTTTAGGTTGTTAAAAAATTGATATGCCACCCAAGGATAAGGATAAGTGCGCCATAATTATGGCACAAGTGACTTACCATCCTACTAGGATGCTTCAAGGCTTGTGTAATGCACCCACGACTTTTCAATGGGCAATAGAGACTATCTTGTCCCATCTCAAATAATCCTGTCTTTTTTGGACTGCATCAATGTTTTAGTTCACTTTTACGGACCCCTTACAGCACTTAGAGGAAGTTATCAAGAAACTGGTTTCAACAAATCTCAAATTTAAGCCCTTGGTGTGTTACTTATTTCATAATGAGTTATAGTATATGGGGTTCATCATATAATGCAGAAGGACTACAGTCTCAGAAGCAGAAAGTTAAAGTCATTGCACGGATGTCATCTTCTAAAAGATTCATGATGTTCAAGTATTCCTAAGAATTGGTGGTTATTAAACTAAAACATCATTAATTCACATTTTAATAGAGCTGTTATTCTATCTTCTTAAAGATTTGCAAAAAGTAGCATGGAATTAGAAGGCTCAGAAGGTATATAATAAATCAAATAGATATTTAAAAACAAGACTTATATTAAGTACCCAAATTTTGACCAAATGTCTTTTATAAAGTTGAATTTATCGCTTACAATAATAGGTGATGTACTTGCCAAATAAACAAAAATGGAAGAAAATCTGGTAGCCTATTTTAGTTATACATTTATGAAATCAGAAGAAAACTGTTGACAGAGAGTGAGTGTTTTGCAGTAATATATGCTTGTAAGCAACTCCATATATTCTCACAAAATAAAATTTTTTAGGTCATAACCAAGCAAACTTCTCTCCAATGGTCTTATAAGTTTAAAGAAACAGAAGGAAGACTGGCTTTCTGGTCTTTAAAATTGCAGGCCTATGAAATCAAAAATTGAACACTGCGCATTGATAAAAATCAGAATGCTAACGGCTTATCTAGGTTACAACAGTGCTTGCTGTCCAAGATTGAGCTGATGAGCTACTTAAACAAATGATGAAAGGAGAAGTAGATAACAAACCATCATCAGTTTACCCGCGTTACAATAGCCATGGGGTAGCATAAAAGAAGAATAACCTTTACATAAATACTTTTGAACAAAAAAGAGGCTCTTGAGTCTATAGCAATCTGAATGAATGTAATTATATTGCGCTTATTGCAAAGTTGTTTGGTATGGCGGCCTTAAAATAACTTTAGAGCAAATTTGTCAATACTACTATTAAAAAATGTTGAAGTATGATGTGGCGGATTTCCTCTGCTTTTGTGTAATGTACCAAACTGTTGTAATTGATAAACCAATCATCTGACTATAATATTATTATACTTAATTTCATACTTTAACTAATCATTTAAATAGCGGATCTGATTGGTATAGTAATTAGTACCTAAGCGGCCCTAGCTTTTATATGTAGTGTCTAAATATAATAATCTACACTTAATTAAATCCGCAAATGCCAAGTTGGAACATCTCATTCTTCCTAACTTTATCTTCTGTTAATGTCATGGTCTCAATTACTATATCACCTATGGTTTTTAGCTCATGTAACTATTCAACGTTGCCCTGTGCTGGCGCAAAAACATTGACAATATGGTGCTATACATAGTATGGCCGATCTACCATTATTTAAATGTCTGGCAGATTATACATTTTATATGAGAAATCCTTGAGCCCTATTTATTTGACTCCTGACCCAAATTAGATACACGGATTATAGTCTATTAATTTGTTGTGCTGCTTGATAACTTGGAATTCACCAGCGAGAATGAAGTAAAGGAATTATATCTGAGGAGGTTTACACAGAAAAATAATCTTTTTCTGAAAAAGCTGTATCAGCCTAGCTGGACAACTACTTAAGAAGCCTGTGAGCCTATGACAGTACACATAATATAGGGTGGTCTTTTTACTTACTTAAATAAAAACCCTGTTTCATTTGTTAACTTATTCGCAAGGTTACTGTCTTCAAGCAGTACTTTGCGTTGTTGATTCATCTGCCGTGTATTTGTAATATGGAGCCTTAGTGCCAATTTTAACGTTTCATGCTCTCTAAAGGGGCCACAAATTGTTGCTATGTTTATTATTTACCAGTATGGAGTCTAGTAACTTAGTCACTGATTAAATTTCTGAAGGGGTAGCACACCTTATGGATACTGAAGCGCCTGGCCTAGAAGGCTTGCTAAACCATTCTGATGAGATTGATCAATTACATGCAGAATTGATGGATCACGTTGACCTACCTTCTTATATCATATTGGGCCATGTTCATCATATCAAAAACTTGTAACAGCAATTAAGGTCCTTAGAGAGTGCAAATATAGCCTAAAAAGTGAACTTACAGTCCTCTAAATAAACCATTGTTAATATGGAAATTGGGTTTTAGCTGTAACGCTACCAATTTTTAATATAATAACCAATTTATATGGAGATCTGTCAGAAGAGTTGCCAGTGTCATTTGGGTCAAGTTGCTTTTGAAACCCTTCTGATGGAACTTTATAGTGAGGGTGTTGGTATGTGGGTAACGTGTAATCAGCCTACTGTTTTCCCTTCCATATTTACCAATGGAGCCTCAATACAACCTGATAATATGGGGAAAAGGGTGTATAGGTTAACCGCAGGGCCCTCGGCTCTGCAGCTATTAAAAAAACTTCTGGTCAACCTTGTGAAATTATAAGTCTACTAGAAGTGTTAATGTACACTTTTTTCTTGCTATTTATAGAGAAGCATGGGTGATGCGCCTGAGACTTCTAAGTTGACAGTGTTAATGATCTCTTTGGACTGTGAGGTAACTGTTAGTTTTGTTAAAACTAAAGAATGCCAAGATTTCTTACATTGACGCCAAGGCATTTCTTATCAAGGAGTTTGGAATAGATGATAAGAGGACCACTTATAAGATGGAATTTCTTAATATAAAATTTCAAAAAATGAAACATTTAAAATGTTTGTAAGCCGGTTATGGGGAGGCGCACATGTTAACTGGATTAAAGCTATAAATGATTTTGATGCTCAGATCACTCTTTGCCAAATTCACAAGGCTAACATGGAGGTGTATCGCATTTTGGTACTAGTCTTAAATGTGTAAAATGGTATCATCCATATGGTGAATTACCTCCGTCCTTGCGTTGTTACTTTTGGAGACAAATTAAAGTCTGTGAGAGATGTGAAATCAGTCTTACTTGGGTATGTCCCCGTTAAGAAATTAATCTAAGCATAAAGTCCTCGTTTTGTAAAGCCTCACATTAATCAGGTCACTTTAACTTTAGGAAAAATATGGGGCATTATATTAGTCATTGCCCTAAGTCAAGTTCTTAGGCTAGGCATCTTTCAGTGAGCCCTGTGACAGAGGCAGACTTGGGAAAAGTCAGCGCGTGGTACAACTGAGATTTTTCGTCCAACTCTTCTAAAAAAATTTCAAGTATGAAAAAATCTATGATTCCACCTTCCCTTAGGTGGAAGGAAGATGAAGCCACCTTGCCTCTGGCGATTTGAAAGTATATTTGAAGATAGGGCTGTTATGACCCACCATACCATGAAGAAATTTGAAACCAAGTTGGTGCCAAAATAGTAGCAAAGACATACGCTGAACAGTTATTAGTAAAAGAGCTTTCAATTGCTCTGACAATGTTCCACGGTTGAATGGGGTCCTAAGGGCTATTCCAATTGAGACATTGATGAAATACAGACCCAAGCTAGGCCTGTAGATTTTATTTTTAGAATAAGAAGACTATATGGATGGATTAGCAATAAATCTGGTGGACGCTTTTTTTCTGTATGCACTTGTATCAATATTTCAGTAAATAAGGTTAAGGTCCTAGAAATTGTGGACAGTTGTGCACCAGGTGATATTATTTACTAAACAGGTAAAGAGAATGGGCCTGGCTCTGGACATATATCATTACAAAACTTATGGTACAGCTGGCCCTCAGAATACCACTTCAAAAGGAGTGTAAAGCACGTTGCCTCTGAGATTTGGCTCCCTAGTGATTTCTGCTCTTTCTATTCTTCTTCCAGATCAAAATTACGATTTTCTTATTATACCTAATTATAAAAAGCTCATATAGTTATGGATGATTTTAAAGAGAATGCTTTGGAAAACATTAGACTATTACTTCCATTAAATATAATCATAAGAATGAGGCCCTAGTGCCTCAAACTAAGGGGTTGTCAACAAAGTGTATAAAATAGTATAATTCCTTGTGTTACCGGCGAATTAGGGCCTGTATACGATTGATACTCAGCTATATTGCAGAATATGTGGAGATTCTGTTACATGCTAATTTTAGTTTAACCACTTCAGCTGACCATCAAATTATCGTGGGAACAGAAATTAATTGAGAAACTACCATGTGTTATATGGCGAAATATTTGCACAGTTGTGTCATGCCAATTTGGAACCTGTCTCTAATTCTGGTTTTATCCTCCTGATGTTTGAGAAAATTAGATGCTTTTAGCTATTCTGTACACATACCATATTAGGAAAAATGACATCAAGTTATCACGTTTATTTAAATGTTAACAGTTAAAAAAGTTCAGAACACTTTTGATTCTGTTGTTTTAGATGGAATTGCCTTAGCAGCGATATCAAAAAATCTGTTTGCTACTTAGTACCTCAAAAAACCTCTCCAGTTTAATAGAGGAAGAGAAGGGATAAGCGCTGGCCCTCTTTGAAAAGTATAAGTTTATTTTGCAAAAAATCATTATAATTTGGGTTGTTCACATCATGTACTATAACATATCATTTTGAATTCATCCATTAATTTGCCCCATCCAATTATATGTTCAAAGATGGAGGATAAATTTGTTAATGCCAAAATCAATTAGCTAGTGCAACATAACATGTTAGTAACCTCCAGGCGCCTTTGGGTTCCCTTAGTGTTGATCATTAAGAAGAAAGATTGTTTTAAATATGTATTAATAGACTATCTCAAGCTCAACAATATTACTAAAAAGGATTTATATCCCTTACTGCAAATTGATGATGCGCTAGATCACTTGGTCAGAGCGTAATACAATTTAGCTATGGATCAAGTTTCTATTTATTGGCAAATAGAGATACCTAAAGGGGATTAGGAAAGATATATTATGAAATGGCCCAAGGGCCTCTATCATCCCACTAAGATGCCACTGGGGTTGTGCAATGCCACAAATTTTTCAATGGGATTTGGATAATATCTTAGTCAATTTAATAAATTTCTGTTATTAGGTACTTTATTGATATAAACACTTCTCCCAAAGGTTTACCAAGCATCTTCACATGAGGTGGTATTTTGCTTCCTCTCCAAGGCTTACTTAAAATCAAATCATGTAAGTGTGATTTTTCCACAAACAACTGGAATATCTGAGATCCATTATTATAAGCATAGATTGTGTGCCCAACTGGTAAGTTGAAGCTATTGAACGCATGAGGTGACCAGGCAGCATGTGAAACGTTCAATTACTTCTTCGAATCATTGGTTATTATAACCAGTTTGTAGAGATTTTTGTTAAGATAGGTGAACCACAGTTTCACCCTATCAAAAAATTGGATTACCATTTGAATGGACCGGGAAATGTCAGCTAGCCTTAAATAAACACAGGTTTAACTTACACAAGCAAAATTGTTAAAATAATTTAATTTTAACAAACCATCTATTATTCAAGTGAGTCTTTCACCACCAATGGGACAGTGTTATCAAAATCTGATTCTGGTGTGGTTGTGCATCCATGGCTTACTGCAATCAGACCTTGGATGTCTATAAACAAAATATACAGTAACTGATAAAGAGTATTAGTGATCATCTAAACATATAATAAATTCCTAGTTTATATCCATGGAGTGCATTTCACTGTAGTAAACAATCATACCTCCCTTTACTAGTTACAGAATCTAGAAATGAAAAGACAGTTGAACTAATGGTTTTGAAATTGAGAGCTTATGATTATGAGATCCAGTATCCACATGTGTAATGCATCAAAAACGCTAATGGATTATATTCATTGCCCGCCATAGATTTAAACCCAATCTGGATAATAAATTATTTTTTAGAATGCTAAACCAAAACTATAACAAACCAGCGGAGGTTCAGCAATCCTTGAAAAATCAAGGATAAACATTATCTTTTAGATGGAATGCTTTATAAAGCCTTTCACAATCAGTATATTGAATACCCCTGACCAGTGGAGTGAACCAACATTATTATTAGGTCCCATAAGGTGACAGGGCACAACGGTTTTTAAAAAAACGTTTGTATTTTAAAGCAGCATAACTATTGGGAACTTATAATTTTAATGTTCTTGAGACCCTTCACTACTGTATGGAATGTCAGGTGAAAGAGCATATCAAAAACCAGCCCCTATCAACTAGTTAAGCCCTATTTTGCTTGGTATACCGTTTTTATTTACACTCTAGGCCAATTTTAATACGTCAGGATAAGTCAAGTACACAAATAATGGTCATTGATCATTTAAACAATTTGTTGGAGGCCAAAGTGTTTTGGGACTTAGGCGTCATCATGATGGCTAAGTTTATATTCATAGATATTATTTTCATGGTTTCCTCAGTTTCTGTTGACAAATAATTAACTAGAATCACGTCTAAGAGTATTTTAAGCTTGATGACTTAATGAGTATATGAGGAAAGGGAGGATACCGCAGTGGTAGAGTATGGACCCTCTACCACTTCCTCCCAAGTTCGATCCTGGTAATGAACTTTGGGTAGGGGACAATTTTGACTGTGTTGGATTTGCGCACCAATTCCCCAAACCAAGATAGCAAATAGCAAAGGCAGTCCATGGAGTTCCTGGCCTATCATACGCCGCGCATGTAGGTTTTCTGGGTTTATCATCCTTTCCCACTTTCTTCACTTCCCTAATTGGTGCAGTATTATCCCCAGGTCGGCCCACCTCGAATAAATTTAAATCTAAATTAATGGGTATATGAGGGGTTTTTTCTACGCCCTATCATCCTAATACTAATGGCACTGTTAAACGAGTGAATGGTACTCACATTGGAATCTTGCATAGGATAATTATGGTTAAAACATCTAGCTGGAAGTCTTTCTTGCCATCCACCGTTTTTGTTTATAATATATCATATTTCTCAGCCACAAGGCATTCCCCATTTGCTTTACTTTTTGGGAAGCAATTGGTGCTTCCCCAATTTTATATTTCTGTATGAGTCAAGGAACTATGACTCCCATATAGTGATTAGAAACATTGGCTAGATGTTAATTTAACTACAGAGCGCCGCAAATTATAAAGTGTGGCTTTAGAAATAAAGTCCTGTAAACAGGATAATGAGTACTGACATCTGTTGCCCTACTTTATTGTAGGGGACTTTGTTTAGTACTATGATAACTATGGATTTGATATAACAAGCAAATTTGAGCACATATTGAAGGGGCCTTTTGAGATTATTGGAAGCATTACGATTTCCCCACTTTGAAGGATCATGAGAAGGTCACCTAATCAGCTGGGCGCATACTAAGTTCTTGAAGAATAGCATTGTGGTATGGGCTAATGGCCCCAAGTTCTCAATTAACTAGTTGATTCCCACACATTCTTGGATTTTTATATGGGGAAGATGCTCTTGGGTGCTTGTATTATTTAATTATCAACAATTTGTTTTTGGGATTTCAGCACCACTTATAAAACAATAAAACTCTAATAAAAATTAAAAGAAAGATCTTTTATATATTATATTAGAAGCGGCAATAGGGTGAAAAGAGAACCCTATTACATTCTACTGCTTAGTATTTAAGTTAATTCAAGGCTTGTACTGAGATAGGCATATATTTGATATTTGCTTTGAGCCTATTTAGTAGATATTGGGTGTTGAGCTACTAGAACTTCTGACCTACCTCACTTTGATGATCCAATGATGAAAGTTCAATCTTAAGCAAGACAAATTATGAGAGAATGATTTGATATATTTTAGCCATTCCTCAAGTGAGAAAATAGTTGCACCTTGGGGGACCCCCACCAAGCCTATAAAAGGGGGTGGTCCCCTCTTAGGTGAATTAAATGAACTAGAAGGGGCCTGGGGAGGAACCACCAATGAACTCCCCTGATTTCGCTGCATTATCAGTTAAATTTTCTTACAAAAACTTATGCTGGTTGCTCAGAATTATTAATAATTGGATTGACACTTAAATGGGTTCCACTGAGAATTGGCCAGGGTCTTTTGGCTAATTTCATCATCTTTATCAATTAAATCACTCTTTTAGCAATATTGGACTTGTAATTGTCTGAAATTACCCCCTTCAAGATTGTTAAGAGGCTAATAAGGGCGCAGGAACCAGCCATGGAATCAGTTGGCAGTAACTCCAGTAGCAAGGGACTTAATTGTGTACTCCTCCCCACGCTTATAAGTGGCTACAAAATGGCCTTCCCAAATAAACCATAGCTTCTCACTTCTGGTAATGATATGTTTAGTTTAATACAACACTAAGACCGACACTTAAAAAGAAGGGAGGGGCTTCCTATTCTCATTTGCGGCTACCCCTTTATTTATTACCATTTTTAGTTAGGTTAGTCATGGCATAAGACTGCAGCTGGATGATGCGTTGTGACAATCTTTTCAGTTCTTTGTCAGGATCATCTGTCCTAATAGAGAAGACGTCCTTTGCTAGCAGGGCTTATACTCCTGATTCCTGACCATATAATATGGGGAAAAGGACATTTTAAGAATTTGATAATATCTAATATAGTAGGCCCTGAGGGCACTAGGTAAAAATTGATCCCAGTTTAGATGATCTGAGCTGGCCATCTTACATAATATAAAAACCAGGGTTCCATATTCTCTTTTTACAGTACCATTTATGGAGGGGTTGTAGGGGCTGAGAAAAGTTGCTACATCCCCATGGAAGTAGCCAGAAGTTTTTCCTCCTGCAAAGTGAAATTCTTTCCATTGTCACATAGTAGGACTTGGGGAAAACCATGCCGGGTGAAAACATGTTGATGGAGGAAGGTGACAGTAGCTTTTGCGGTCTGAGCAGGGAGAGCAACCGCTTCAACCCATTTGATGAAGTGATCAATGCCTACCATGATATAGTGAATCCTGCTGGTAGTCTGAGGAAGCGGACCTACCACGTCCAAGCTTATTGTATTAAAAGGTTGTTGAGGCGTGGTGGGTTGGTATTGATACTTGGGTTTTGTAGCTGGATTGCTTCTTACAGTCTAGGCAGTCATCCAGCACTTCAATGATAGACTCCATGATTCCCTCCCAGCAATACCGGTCCTTCACCCACTCATAAATTTTACGCACTCCACTGTTCCCCAGCATAGAATGGACCTCCATAATCACGGGAACTCACTTAGAGGGTCAGAGCATAGGTAAACAATTCACCCCTACTATCATAGATAACTCCACGCTATCCACATTGGTGTTGCAGGAGTGTTAGGCTAACATTGATTTGGATGGGTCATTCTTGTCTTCCCAGGCGTCAGAGGTTTAAGGAGGTCATGCAGCCTCTCTGCTTCACTTTTATCCAGGTGAAGGATAGACATCTGAGTCAAACCATCAACGTTCATATGATGATTTCCAGCTTTGTGATCAATATTCATATCGTAGTGTTGGAGCTTTAAAGCCCAGAGAGCCAACAGCCCAGTGGGATCCTTCATATTTTGTAACCACTTCAAGAAGGCGTGGTCAGTAACCACAGTGAAGGAAGTTCCATATACAAAAGGCCAGTAATATTTTACAGCCATCAGGACCGCAAGGCACTCTTTTTTGGTGACACTGTAATTGCGTTCAACTTTTTATAACTTCTTGCTGAAATAGGAGATGTGATGATTTACACCATTATCATCCAATTGAGCTAGGATGGCTCCAACAGAGTAGTCAGAGGCATTGGTAAACAAAAGGAAAGGTTTATTGTAATTAGGGTGGCGCGTGATAGGGCTCTTTTGTAAAAGCTGCTTTATCATCTTGAAGGCAACCTTTCTTCATTCCCAATGAAAAGGGATATTCATAGTTAATAGCCATACAAGAGGCTCACTCATTTAAGCGAACTTGAGGATAAATTGGTGGTAATACCCCATCATACCAAAGAATACCTGGAAACAACTCAGGAATTTTTGGAAAAGCAAAATTGATATAGCCTCAGCCTTGTCTTGGAGGATTAAACCCCATCCTGTTAAATAGCGTGTCTAAGAAAATGTAACTTTTCTGGAAAGATTTGCACTTGGAGGGTTTTAATTTTAGGCTGGACTGATGTAAGCGTTTGAAGACTTCTTTCAGGTGAGCGAGATGGTCCTTAAAAGTCTTAGAAAAAACCGTAATATCATTAATATAGACAATGACACAACTTAACTCAAGGTCCTGAAAGCTGCGATCCATGGCTCGCTAGAAAGTTGCAGGAGCGTTGCACAACCCCTGAGGTAATTGGGTAGATTGGAATAGACCCTCGCTGCAAATCAGAGCGCATTTTTCCTGATCTTGAGGAGAGAGGTCCATCTGTCAATAGCCGCTAGCTAAGTCCATGGCTAAGAAGTACCTAGACTCAGAGAGTTGTGTTACAGCGTCATAAATGTGAGGGATGGGATAGCTATCCTTCTTTGTGAGGTTCTTTAGCTGACAGTAGTCCATTAAAACACAATGACCGCCATTTTTTTTTTTTTATAAGGAGGAGATGGGGAGACCAGGGGCTTTGCAAAGGTACCAGTAGCCCAGCGTCTAATAGCTGTTTGAGTTCCATCCTCATCTGTTGCACCTTATTTTTTGATTTATGATAAGTTTTATTTCAAATTGGACTAGCATCCCCAACGTCAATGGTATGACTCCAGCCCTTCATATGACCATAGTTGGTTTCAGTTTTAAAGAATAAGTCACTGAAGGACCCCAATAAACTATTAACTTTATTAAGCTTAGCAGGGGTTAGATCATCAGAGATATGAATGTCGGGCAAGGTATATAATGATTTGTCAGCAGGCACCATGTTTGACATAGACCCAATGCAGTGGACCTGATTAAGCACCTTAACTCGGATCAGCAGACCTTTCCCAATCTCATGATGTTTCTTTATGACCATGTCCTTATTGGTAAGTTTCCCAAATACTGATAGGAAGTTGGTAGGCTGGGTCTAGGATTCATGATAATACTCGAGGTTCTAAGGGACTGATTTCATCAATGCTAGTTATTTGCAGCAGGCAGTTGTGGGGTTTTTCAGGGTAATCTTGGTGTCATCACCCTTTGTTCACTCTCTTCAATTAACACCTCTTCAGCTGCATAAAAATGAATTTTATTAAGAGCTTCCAATAATTCAGGCAGCATCTTGGTATTCTTCCCTGCCGTTATGTAGCGTAAGGTTAAGGTGGAGAAAGGATACTAAATAGTGCAAGCGTATTCCTTTTTATTAATCTCATTATGGTCCAATATAAATGGAACCTCGTAGTTAATTAGGGAGAGATAGACCTACTTCAGATTGATAATCCCGTCATACCTGAGTATAAACAGGGTACTAATGAGAATGTCATAGGTGTTGGGTAAAGCCACTGCAAGGGCTGAGAGGAGGAGTTTCCCAATTCGGATGTGTAAAGATAAGTAAGCCCAAATATCATGAGCGTTGGCCAGACTGTCAGTGTAAAACACTTGAGTATAGTCGAGGTCAGGAGCTAGCTTAATTTTGCTCATATGCTTAGATGATACAACGTTCACAGGGGATCCAATGTCAAGGATAGCTTCAACTTGTACTCCATTGAAAACAACCTCACCTTTTGTTAAGGTTCCTGTAATGTTTACATGACCTTATTGAGGGTACCAACAGCAAGGACAAGGCTAGGAGGCAGAAGGTCCAAAGGGTCAGATTAAAGGACTCTCCTGACTAAAGGCACACCTTGGATCAACGCTGGGCACAGGCTATGTATGCTAAGGTTGGTACAAGTGAGGTGCCTAATGCCCAGCCCCTTGTTTCGGCTCTCACGCTATAACAAACGAGTTTTTTATTGAATGATGACGGCTCAATAAGTTTAATTTGTGAACGGGAGTTTAAACCCCATTCTATTTATAAAATTGCGAGCTTGGGTCTGGTTCAACTTCAATTGATTACTTGAGTAAGGTTGGCTTTGAAGTACATTACCTTTTCAGATGGATGTGTGTGCCTATTGGTACACCAAGCCTTGGTATCACTTTCGCCAAGCCATAAATTTTCCCAAGTTAGCTTAATTATGTTTGCTTGAGACCAACGTTTCTCGTTGGCCATCTTCCCTAATAAACCCTTAGTCGTTTTTACATTTTTCATATATGTTGACTTGGGCAAACCTATGCACTGACCCTTCAATTAGGTCCCATGACATGTTAGCCAATTTAATTCTTTTAAGATAATTATAGCCTCAGATACACCGCTAGGACTACCAGGTTCCCTATAGACCAAGTCACCCATGCACTTTAGCTCTCTAGAAAACTCATTTATGAACTGCAATTGAGACACACAAAAGTTTTGCTGTTTGATCACTCTATTATCATCTTTACCAGGCTACACCCTAGCCTTATGTCACTTTAGCTTCAGCTCCCCCTGCTGGGATATTTATATGTTCACTCTTACGACGAGTTCCCTTGCTTTTTCCAGTGTTTCATGCACCGCCAAGATGGGAACTGGAGAGTTTATGGAAACTCTCTTGCCATTAAATTTCCAACCTCTTATCTTTACATGCACAAACTTTTCTGTGGGACTTTTACAAAGTACAAAAGGTGTGCGCCAGCTGGTGGTCACAGCCATGGTGGGGCTCACCACTGTTTTCACATTTTAATGAGAGTTGGAGCATTCCGGCATTTTCCTTGCTACCTACAACTGGAAATTACGCACCCTTCTTGCCCTTACCTAGTGTATATGGATGCTTGACAATCCAAGAGTCATGATTCCATGACTTTCTGCCAAATTCAAAATATACCAACAAATCGTTTTTTCTTTGGCACCGCATTTGGGTGGTGCAGGCGGGATCATTTATGAAGGGCCTGGTGGTGTTGGCCTTGGATAATATCTTATAACCCATTCTCAAAATGGGTATAGGGTCATTCGCGTCCCAAATGCATTTTATAATGACGTTTTCATATATATTACAAATTCAGGTCTCTTCCCATATTGCTCAGATATGAACCCCATTTCAGTGTATCAGATCACCCAAGAGAACCTACTCTTGACCAAAAACATTATCCGTGGAACTCAAGAGGTGGATGAGATGTTACAAATAACAATATAAAAACGTTACAGTTACTAAAAATATGGTGGGATATGTGGCCTCAGTAGTAAGAGTTGCCAAATATCCCTATACATTCTTTGATTCAGTAACGTACCCTAGGGGATTCTAGACCCTGAAGTTGAGTTTAGTGTTTAAGTATTTGCGTTTTCTGCTATAGTAAAAGATCATTCAGGTTATTTTTTATTGACTGCTACCCTTTCGAATCCTTTAAGGAAAATCAGCACTGTTATTTTGGTGGATACTGGAGTCTCTAATAATTTTATGGACCAAGAATTAGCCGAGTACCTTGAGCTAAGATACTTTCCAGGTGGTATAGTTAGAGGAGGGGCTTCCCAAGGTATTCCCACGCTGACAATTATGGGGCTAGTGGACTAACAAGTTGGCATTATTGTTTGTCCGACCACTTCTAAGCTATCAAAGACCTTCTGTACATTTATTTTGGGTTTAGAGTAGTGGCTAATGTTTGACGTCAGAATCAACTTGAAGATGCCCTATCTTAACTTTGAAGAATGGTCACAAGTTGGTCTTTCCATTGGCTTAAGCCAACTTTCAGGAAAATTCCCCACTGGCCCAATATTCACACTCTCAGTCTTGCCCTGTTGCTGAAGCCCTCGGTGGAGGTTCCCTACCCTCATTTTTAGGGGTTAAAATCTTCAATTGATGCGGCTTCAGCCGATGTACTACCAGATCATTCAGATTTTGATAGTGAGTTCAACCTCAAAGCTGATTTGGTGCATTATCTTCCCCAATTTATTTATAGTTTTTATGTGAGGAAGCGGCCTTAGATGTGTGGGTTAAGGAGCAGTTAGCCAAATGTACTGTTTTTGTCAGAGAACCTCCCCTGTGTGTTCCCCACTTCTTTTTGTGGAGAAGGCCGATGGTAACTTATACCCATGTGTAGATTTGGGGATCTCAACAACGTCACCTTGTCAAAGTTAAATCCCATCCCTCTGGAATCCCAGATCGCACACTATGTTGAGAAGGCGAAATTCTTCTCCAATCTGGATTGTCTAAACGCGTTCAATCAATTTTGGATCATGAAGGGCTAGAAGTGGCTGACCTCATTCCATACCAGAAAAGGGATTTTACAATCTCGGGTTATGCCCTTTGGGCTTAGAAAAGCCCCTGCTATCTTTAAACGCCATAAAGATGCGGCTTTAGGGGACCTGCTGAGGGTATGTGCAGTAGCTTACATGGATGATATTTTGATATTTTCCCCTGAAAATGAGTCTCATGCTGTACAACTTCAGCAGGTATTGGAGCGCTTTAGGACAGCTAACCTCACATTAAAATAGGTAAGTGCAAATTCTTTTAGTCCCAGATCACCTTTATGGGTAACTTTATGTTTGACCAAGGGCACATGATAACTCCAGATAAGAGGAGGAGATTTGTGAGTAGCCACTCCAACTTCGGTTAAAGAATTGAGGAGCTTTTGGGGACGTGTATGTTCCTTAAGAAGTTCATACAAAAACCTTTCTGAAGTTGCAGCGCCTTTGTTCAAGGCAATTGGTGCAAAAGTACTCCTGTGGTCCCCCATTTTGCAGGATGCTTACCAAGTAGTATATTGTACTTTTCTTTCCACGCCCATTCTTCGCCATGTTGACCCCAATAAAGAGTTCATTGTTGCTTCATATGTCTCCAACTTCAACATAGCGGTGGCCCTATTACAAGTAGGCGAATATGGAATAGAGCATCCGGTGGGATATTTTTCTAGGAAGATGTCTCTACCAGAGTTAAACTACGTCTTATATTAATAAAGAGTTATTAGCAGTGGTTGAGGCGCTGACCTATTGGCGTCATCTCTTGTATGGCTCATCCCAACCCTTCCGCATATGTACAGATCACTGTGCCTTATTGTATTACCGCGCACCTCATGTCTTAACACCATGGAAAACCCGCTGACATGAGACCCTTGTCTAAATTGCGTTTTCTTATTAGTTTAATAATGGTAAGGAGAATATTTTGGCTTGTGCTTTGAGCTGCAACCCTGCACTAGCTCTTCAATCCTAAAGAGGTTGATGTGCATAATACCCATTCAATGATTCCCCTGGGTAAGATTGTGTCGCAACTTCGCTCACTATTGGCCAATGGGCCAGTGCTCGCTCCTCTGGAAATTTCAGATGAATATGGTATGTTCAGAAAGGTAGTTCTCTATCAGCCTTTGTCAACCGAATATACTATGGTCCTTGCAAAGGGCGCATTGAATAAGGAGGACATCACCAGAGGTTACCACGTAAAGGATGAGATGGTGTGGTTTTAAAGCCTAAAGGTTCCTGCTGGACCACTTCGCCTGTAAATTATCTAGGACCATCATGACGGAATCACCGTTGAAAATCCTGAAATGCAAAGACTTTAGAGCTAATTTGCTGCACTTACAATTGGAAGTAAAGCCGCGCAGGTGGCCAGGTATTGTAAAGAGTGCCTGGTCTGCAACCAAATGAAACCGAACTTCCATCCTCTAGCGGGGTTGTTGGTACCAGCTCAAAAAGCTGGTGGGCCTTGGTCTTCCTTATCAGTGGATCTTAATGTGGCATTGCCTGTATCTGATGGTTATTATGCTATCATGGTGGTGGTGGAACTCCTCACGATTTACTCCCACTTTATCCCTTGCAGAACTACAGTAACCGCAGCTGAGATGGCTAGGCTCTTCATCA
This sequence comes from Massospora cicadina, assembly GCA_022478985.1. Classification (NCBI taxonomy): domain Eukaryota; kingdom Fungi; phylum Entomophthoromycota; class Entomophthoromycetes; order Entomophthorales; family Entomophthoraceae; genus Massospora; species Massospora cicadina. The sequence continues at coordinate 111,056 of JAKSZP010000062.1, read as the reverse complement.
CTCATGTGTTTGCTCTTCACGGGTTTCCCCAAGAAATAAATAGCAATAGGGGACCCTATTTACCTCTTTCTATTGGGAAGAGTTGTATCAGACTCTTCTGATTCGCCCCTGCTATTAACCTTCCTATCACTCAATCATATGGGAAGACTGAACGAGTGAACCAGTGCCTTGAATAGCTCTTGCGGTGTTACACCAATGCAGATCGTTCAGATTGGGCTTCCCATCTCCCCATTACCCAATTCATCTATAACAATGCCTAACATGCATAACTGGTTGTTTCCCCTTCTTTGCCAACTATGGCTTCAATCCCGCCTTCAACATAGAGCCCAGTTGTTGATCTAAGATGGAAGCTATGGTAGTTTTTAAAAAAATGATCAAGAAAGTACACCAGGGGGAGAGCAAGAATTTAGATGCGACCAAGCAGGATTATAAGGAGAACGCTGATGGCAAGAGATGAGTTGGACCAGCGTACAAGGAAGGAGATCTCATGATGCTGAATGCTAAAAAATCCTAATCAAGAAACCATGCAAAAAACTGGGCCAAAGAAGATTGGGCCATACCGCGTTATCAAAAAAGTGGGCCACGCCTCATACCTGTTGGCTCTCCCCCCTCATTGCAAATCTTTCAGTATTCCACAAAAGCAAGCTTACGTTGTTTGAGGGCCCCCTCCAGAGATTCCCAAGGCTTATCTTGTGGATGAGTCGCCAGAATGGGAAGTGGAGGAGATTTTAGCCTCTCATTGGGTAAGAAGAAGACTTGAGTATATTTTTTCTTGGAAGGGATTTGATGCAGCGGAGAACAGTTGGGTCCCAGCGCGTGACTGTTCCCATGCCTAATATCTAATTTTAACATTCCATGAGCGTTTCCCTGAGGCCGCAGGATCAATCTTCAACCAAGCCATTGCTGCCATGAAGTTAACCCTTGACCACAAAGACTTTTTCTTTGGTGAATGTCCCTGAAGGGGGATGGAGCCCAAAAAAGAGGAGAGGGTAATGTTTAAATGACCTTATTGAGGGCACCAACATCAAGGACAAGGCTGGGAGGCAGGAAGTCCAAAGGATCAAATTACAGGAATTTCCTGACCTTAGACACAAACCTTGGATCATCGCTGGGTACAGGCTAGGTATGCCAAGGCTGGTACAAGTGAGGTGCCTAATAACCAGCCCCTTTGTTTCATCTCTCATGCTATAATAAATGAGTTTTTTATTGAATGATAATGTCTTAAACTAGTAAATTGGTGAAAGGGGATTTTTAAACCTGTTATATTTATAAAATTATGAGCTTGGGTCAGGTTCAACTTTAATTGATCACTTGAGTAAGGTTGGTTTTGAATTATGTTACTCTTTCATATGGATGTGTGTGCCTATTGGTGCATTAAGGTTTGGTATCACTTTTTCCAATCCATAGTTTCTCCAAGTTATCTTAATTATGTTTTCTTGAGACCAACGTTTCTCGTTGAATCAATTTTTAATAAACTCCTTTTCGTTCTTTACATTTTTATAAATGTTGACTTGGGCAAACCTATGCACGGACCTCTTTGAGGAGGTCTCATGATGTGTTAGCAAATTAATTCTTTTAAAATAATTACAGCCTCAGGTACACCGCTGTTCCTACCAAGTTCCTCCCAAATCAGGTCACCCATGCACTCTAGCCCTGTACAAAACTTGGTTACGAACTGTCCCTTAGGGCACACCCAAGTTTTGCTGTTTGCTCACTCTACTATCATCTTTACATGTTACACACCCTAGACTTATGTCACTTTAGCTCCAGCTTCCCCTACTGGGCTATTTATATGTTCACTCATATGACGAGTTCCCTTGCTTTTTCCAGTGTTTCATGCCTGACAAGGTGGGAACTTGAGAGTTATAGAAACTCTCTTGATAGTTCCACCCAAGTTGGGGAAGAGTTAGGACTTCCTTCATCTGGAAAGTAGAAGCAAGGCGTTTAAAAGTTTCAGGAATTTTTCCCGGATAGACCACAGTGTATACACACTCTGAGGGATTAATCATTGTGGCAATGAGCTGTTCAGCGTCCTGGCGGTATCAATAACCTCAAGGCCACTCAGCACCTGATAAATATATGTTCTTCGGGTTATCTTAGCCATATCTACTCTTTCTGTATTCAACCTGTTAGGTACCTCCACTTCACCTTGGGCTCCTAAAACCTAATGACCCACATCTTACCAAACCCTTCAGATTCATCATAAGATGGGTTCTCAATGCACATCAGAAGGTCCCTAGGATGGGGGGTAGGTTCCGGGCAATCCTTGTGCATGAGAGGCCCGAGACCGCTCCTCAACCCTAATCATTTTTGGAGAGGGCGCTGTATTTGTCATGGCGCTATTTTCGACCTTTAAAGTAATGGGATTTGACTTCCCATGGCTACGGGTTTTGGATTAGAGTTGGCTGGAGGAGATAGCGTTAATAAGAGTGGATGCTTTAACTCGGCCAGATTTATCTTAATCAGTGACTGTGAGCCGTAGGGAAACAAACAGTTTAGATTTTGTGACCCTGTCATTTAATCCATTATTGGGGGAGGCAACATTCACCCATGAGAGGAGTTTACGCTTATGAGCAGGCGTTGAGCTACTTTTTAGTGGCTCATTGTCTGATAATATATGATTTTAGTGACAAGATGGGGGTAGAAAGCGCGGCCCCATGACACAGATTTACTCTGACTTACTGTCTTGAGAACCTGAAGTTTGCTGGGCGTATAAAGATCAGGTTTATGCTGCACCGCAGGTGCTGGGCTCAGAGCGTTAAAAAGCTTAGGGGGGCCATAGGATCATTATTACCTCCTTTAGAGGGGCTACAGTTGAATATCTTAATGGTCAACACCCATGGAGATGACCCAACACCAGAAGGAAATTCATCATTATACTATTTGCAACCTCCAGAAAAGCCTCCTTGATATCTCGGATAGTCCATAGATGGCGCTTAACAGAGATAAGATGTCAAGCTATAGAAGGGTGAGACGGCAACCCGCTCATAATGGTAGCAATGACGTTATCAAGAGGCAGCATTTTGGCAAGCAGCAGAGGTTGAGCTTACCTATTTAACTGCTCCACAAAAGAGGTTATCTATTCTCCCTCTTACAGGATAAGGCATATAAAAGCTTGTTTTTGTCATTGTAAACTCTGCTGGGAGCCAAATTTATCAATAAGCACTTGTTTAGCTTATGACCAGGTGCTGAGGTTGATCATGGTGGGAATTATTATTTCTTGAGGTAGGCGACTCAAGCAAGGAAGGATGTACTGGGTTTTTGTTGGTCAAATGAACCTTCAATAGCAGTTTCATAAACAAAGAGAAAGGAGGCATTACTGCCCTTACCCAGGGTGAACATATCTATGAAAGGAGGTTCTGAAATATAGTGCTGATCAAGCTTTTTGAGGCGAGACAACTCACTGGCTAGCTGGTGTTCCTAAGTGGCTAGCCTAAAATTACTTTCAGCGAGGAAGTTGTGAGGGTTAAGTGCCCTACCAACCTCCATTTTTTAACATTTATGGTGTACAGGTTCCCTTATAGTGAGCATAACGTAATGGGAACTTGGGGGAGCAACTTCAACATTTTTCCCTATTAATCAGGGCCCCAAAGCCCCTCAGCGAGTTATTAGGCCATTAAGGCTTTTAAGTAAAGCTTAAAAAAAAGAAAAAGAGATTGTGAAAAACGGTGCCTGAATTACCTAATTTCCAACAATTTTATTTAAAGGATTTCATCATTTTTTTGAAAAATAAAGCACAATAAACTAAAAGGTTGGTTTTTTGGATATTTTATTAGAAGCAGTGATTAAGTTAAAAGAAAACCCTGTTATGAACTACTGCTTAATATTTAAATTAACTTGGGACTTGGACTGAGATAGGCATAAATTTCTTATTATCTTTGAGCCTATTTAGTAAATACAGGTTTTCAACCTATCAGAACTTCTAAACTTATCTCACTTCAATAAACCAGCTGATGGAGGGTCAATAATAGGCAAGGCAAACCTGTGGGATATTAATTTAATATATTTTAGACTATCCCTATGTGAGATAATAGTTGCACCTTAGGGGACCACCACTAAGCCTATAAAATGGGGTGTTCCCCGCTTAGGTGATTGAATTGAACTAGAAGGGGCCCGGGAGGAACCTCCAATGGACTCCCCTGAGTTCGCCTCATAGTCAATGAAATTTACTTACCTAAAATCATGCTAGTTATTCAAATATTAATAATTGAATTGCCTAATTCGAAGGGTTTTCTGAGAATTGGCCAGGCTATTTTGGCCGATTTCATCATAATTATCAAATAAATTACTCTTTTTCAAAATCAGACTTGTAATTTTCAGACACACATCTTTGGTACCTGATGTTTGGTCAATTAGGAGCAAATTCTATAACTGGTTTGATTAACCAACTGGCTACATTATTTTTAGTTACTTAATTAATATGTCAACTTTTAATTAAAAAGTGGATCCAATTGATTTAGTAACTAGTATACCAGGTGGCCCTAGCTTTTATATGTAGAGTTTTATGTATTGTTTTACTTAATTAATTCCTTAAATCCCAACTGTCACATTTCTTACTTCCTAAATTTATCTTCTGCCAATGCCGCGGCCTTGATTATTATATCAACTAAGGTTTTTAGGTCAGTAACTTTTCTAAGTTGCCCTTTACTGGCGTAAAACCATTGATAATAAGATATTATACATATTATGTCTGATCCGCCATTAGTTTGACTGTTTAGTGGATTACACCTTTTTAATGAAAATGCCTTAAGCCCTAATTATTTGACTTATGACACAGATTAGATAGGCACACCTTAGACTACCTTTATGGAGTGCTTATTGATAAATTTGAAATTTACCAATTAGAACGCTGGTAGAGGAAACATATGAGGAGATTTAGCACAAGAAGAAGATCTTTTTCTGGAAGAAGCTGTATCAGCCTATATGAACAATTACTCAAACAAGCCCGTGAGCCTTGATTATTCTAAAAAATACATGGTGCTCTCTTGGTTACTTAAATAAAAATTTTGTTGCTGAAAACCTGTTTCTTATGTTAGGTACCTGTTAAAGTTTGTGTTTTCAAACTGAACTTGAGTAGTTGATGTATCTACCTGTGCAGTTGAATTTACAACACCCTAGCACAGATTTCAACACCAACTCCATAAATCACACAAAAACGATATCAATATTGATTAGTGGAACCAGGGTTCACGTGACATATGGTGTCTATAAATATTATGGGACCCTTGAGCACAAATTTTGGAGAAATACAATACATCATTGTCAGGATTTATTGCCATCCAAATTGAATCAAAATAAAAGCTATGATTTAATTCAATGCTTGAGTACCGCAAAGATTATTCTGTATTAAGTGGTATACATGCAAGGCTGCCCTCAGGTGATCAGGAGCTATACTAGAAGTAAGTACTTTCTTTGTCAATGTCAGACAATTACAAGTCCATAATATGAAGTGTGTTTTGAGAGGAAAAATTAGCAAAAATCCAACAAAAAACCATAGCAAATTATCAGGTAAATCCCATAAATTAAAAGAAACTCCTAAGCCCATTCCTCAGCCAAAAAGTTTGACTACTAATAATAAGGTTATGCCTATAAAAAAAAAAATAATAAGGTTATGCCAAACCCTCAACAGAAGATGGGAAGTTATGTTGAGGTTCCTCCCCGGACCCTCTACATTTCTGTTTAAACACCTTAGTAAAGATCACCCCCTTTTTATAGGTTTGGAGGGGTCCCACAAGGTTCAAATATTTCCCACCCACTAGTTGGGTCAAATATATTAGTTTTTGCCTAATGGAATTGTCGTACTTAGTATTGAGCCTCCATCAGTCATTCCCTGGGAAGCAAGGTGAGATTTGAGAGCTCCAAAAGGTTAAAAACACATATTTCTAACTTGAATGCTCATAGCTTATATTGATTTTCTCATATGACTCGCTTTAAGCCCCAATGTGATTTAAATACTTAGCATTGTGTTATTAAGAGGGTTCACTTCTTGACCTCATCAATAATACTAATAAACAGCTTATACTAATCAATCCTTTATTTTACTTTAATTATTAATATATTAATCAAAAAAGGTTTATATCCCCTAAAAATAATTATAACGCAGTTGAGGAGCATACTTCTCCTGCAATTAATTGTTGTAATTCAGGTGTGAAATCGCACCAGAAAGTTGGACCACCTAGTGCTAAAAAATGCACCAGCAAGAAAACTAAACCCTGGATGACAACAGTCAAAACCTGATTAACCAAATTAATTAAGATCAAAGGAGTAGTCTAAGTCCCAAACCAGTCAGAGCAAAAAAGACTGGTTAAAAAGTAATTGTTTATAGCTGCTACTCAACATAAGCTGGTTACAGGTCAAACATATGCTTATGCTTCATATTTAAGTTCGGCGTTATTCATCTGTAATATCATTAATCATTCATCAATGGAGAAATTTCCTTTATAATTACATTATTTAAGGAAAGCAGAGTTACCAACCATCTTACACAGCATTGAAATTAACATTAGGGATGAATCCTGACCAGTACTTTAATTTTATTCAGCATTAAGATCAGTTTTAGTTCCAAACTTTTGACAAACCTTTTAGAAAAGGAATTCAGGCCAAGAAGATCAATATTAAATTGCTCAGCCATCAAAAATTTAAAAATAAAATTTATATTTAACTAATGTATTTATAGATTCAGTCATCAAAATAAGCTGTATGCCTTATGGATAGAGCATTTGATGTAATTTTAAAAATATCAACAGGTGCTTATGTGATAAAAAGTATCGCAGATTGTCATATAATTAATAGTATTCATAAATAATTTCTAAATTATTGTTAGTAAAATAATAATAATAATATATAAAGATAAAAAGAATAATACTAATAATAATGTAAAAACGAGAATTATACTTGAATTTTAAAATTTTGCCCCAGGGGATGATTAAAACCTCATCACATATTGGGGTAATGAGGTTAGATAAAATAGTGCAAATAAATTTGTTAAATTTGTTTTTTGATCAAGATTATTCCGAAATATAGACCATACTAGAACCAAGATCTTTGAGTGTGGGGCAAACTATGGTAATGGGCAACTATGGGGAGAGAAATTGAGATATCCTACTTGCTAAAGGCAATATCTCAGACCAAGGAGGGGCAACAGCATTAGAAATAGAGGCAATTATCAAACAATTCTGTTTAATCCATTATAGGCACAGGAACAGGAAGTTGAGTTTTGAGTGCTTGCCAATGGGCTTTGTCTAATTGTCAGACAATCTCCTTCTCAACTTAAGAAAAAGAACATTGGAGGTATGAGTGCCCCCAAATCTGCTACTATGATTGGCCCATCACCTGCCTGATCTTCAAATAATATTGTGGATATCAATGATATGAGTACTCACAGCAAAAAGACTTTGGCGGATTCTCGGTGGAATCCTAGCTATCAGAAAAATATGGTTTATAACAAAAAATGGCTTAAAAAGCTAATAACTAATAATAGGATTTATTAGACTTCTTGGCCAAATTTGGGGTGTTTGTTACCACACAGGTCTGATCACCTCCAAGGTGAGAAGATATTACTTGACAATGATAGGATGCAAAGTAACCAATCATTACCACACAAGTCTGACCACCGCCAAAGTGAGAAGATTTTACTCAACGATGATAGGGTGCAAATTAACCAATCATTACCACATGAGTCAGACCACCGCCAAGGTGAGAAGATTTTACTCGCTGGTGATTGGATACAATACATCAAATCATTACCACATGGGTCAGTTTTGCCTCAAAAATATTTATCTTTGATCTGATAGGCCAAAAGCCTATACTCCCTAATTTAGATGACTCAACTTTATATACTTTTGCCTCATTTACCCATGGTCTCAAAATTTATACTTGTTTAAATAGGAAATACTAGTATTGAGAAAAGGACCTTTCTTGGTTTGGACCTGCTTAAACAATAAAAAACATAAAAAAACTTTAACAAAGCGTCATTCGTTACTTTTATTTATAAAGTAAATTTCTCACTTTAACAAAGAATTTGTAATATCCGTCGGTGGAACCCACAAACTGAACCTCACTACAGAGGGTCATTCTGAATACTTTGATAAGTATCAAATTAATGGAGAGTGTCACCTGTTGGGTGCGAAATGGGTAAGGGACTGAAGATAATGATTGAATGGATAGCCCTACCACTTTGATATTTGGAGAAGAAGAACAATTTGAATGCTTATTAATACCTGAGTCTTGTCGCATTGGCTGGCCAGCTACTGAAGCCGTGAGAGACCAAGCTCATGGTATCCTTAACCCTGGTGACAATGCATCTCATGAATGAGCATTGTTGGTAGAGGAACGCCACTTGTTTCTCTATGAGACTAGTGTCCTCCCAGAGACCTATGGTCAGCTTACAAATTTGACCACCTACATACGCAAGTTTGCTCACCCTGCCTTGGTACACATGATGCATCTCTTAGCTGGACATCACGAAGAGTTACATTGACACCTAGATACTCGTGCAACTCTGAATTTAGCTTATGATAAGTTGTACCAACTGACCTCTGAACATCTTGGAGCAGTTAGATCTGGTGTAGAAGCTAATCATAACTTCATCATACAGCTGCATGATTGACTTACTACTATGGACACTGGTATTGTAAAGTATGTTGAGGAGGCCATGAAAATATTCTGGGATGAACTGAACGCTTCCTCCGCTAGCACCCACTCGTTGTTGGAGGAGTTTTCTAGAGAACTTGAAAAGCAAAATGAGCATTCGCACTGTGACCTTTCAGCCCCTGACTCCGTCCTTCAGGAGGAATATGAACTGCATGTGGCTGTAGTGGAACGACAGTTAATTCAGGCCTTTTTGCATGTTGATGAGCTTGAATGTCATCTGTTGCTTGAACCTTCTAGCGTCACCACCACCCTCGCGGCCAAGGTTGTTCAGCTAGAAAATAAGCTAGCTCCCAAAGCTTCATTTGAAAATACCAAATACTTGTCCCATTGCCTAACTGAATGCAAAACAGAAGCAAAAGTGATAAAAGCTTCGCTGGAAAGCCCTGTGCTGTTGAAGGAGTATTTAGTCGATTGATGCAGGTTGAGCAGAAGTATGAGCAGATCAAGGATGGAGTACAAGGCTCAAACTCACACCCTACTGATGATGAAGGGTGTAAACAAATAAAAGAAGAGTTGAAGAACCGCGGGGAAGCCGTGGAAACTGCTCAAATAAACCTAATCTCGCTGGTGTCACAACTCCATTACCAAGTCAATGCAATGGAAAGCTGAGTGGAAGATCTTGAAACTCATAAATCAGGGATTGAAGCTCAACTGAGACTATGTGAATCTGGGCCCCTAGAAGCCCTCTCTAAAATGAAAACTAGCTCAAAACCATGCATGACCAGTTTGATCGCCTTTCACGGACCTTTGATCAGTTAAGCTACCGCTCTGAAACCTCAGAAGCAGAAGCTCCAGCTATTTATGCCCTTACTGTGAATGATTATAATTCATTTAAACCAACGTTTAAAGACAAGTTTATCCCCGGCGAGGGTAGCATTGCTTCGTTTTTATACGTTTATGAAGCAGCTATGGAAGGGGTGACTGATTGTCAGAAGGACAAACATATCCTTTCCTATTGGGCCGCATGGCACAGGAGGTGATGGTCCCACATATGGATGCTTTTAGCACCTGGTCCGAGGTTAAAGAGGCCCTCATAAACACGTTTAATTCAAAACAGGCTTTAAGTATGAAAAAGCAAGCTTTTATGTGTATTAGTATCTGAAAAAGAGAGTCAGTGGTCGCCTTTGTGGAACGATTTTATATGGAAGCACAGACGTTGTTAATTTCAAAGATGTTGACTTTGGATGATGCTGTACCCGCCGTTTTGACTGAAGTGGCTACTTACCCATCGCTAGCGATGCACATCACCTCATTTAAACGCTATTTCCAAACCATTCAAGATATCAAGGAGGCGTTAATAGATGTCGCTGATTTCCATAAGCCTGAAGTTTCACGTGGAGCAGTATCTCGTCCTCGCGTTTTAACCATTGAGGATTCAAAGCCTAAGCCTTGGGCCCTAGCTATTGAAGTCAAGAAAGAGCCCCTTCAGATAATGGGCCCTGAAGAGCATAACCCCAAAGCAAAACGTACTGGACGCCTTCGGTGCAATTACTGCTACAAGTTCAGACACAAGGAGGCTGTGTGCTGGAAAAAGAAAGCTGACGCCGAGGAACAGGAGCAGGGAAAAGAAATGTCATCATAGGGAAAGGCACACCTATTGCTGACAAATCTCATGAGCCTGACTCATCTAAACAACTTATGCCAGTACCTCATGTTACTAATACCTCTGGGGATGATTCTGAGGGGGGTATGGATGAGGTCAGCTATTATGTTGTAGGAGTGCCTGCTGAAGTGGAAGTCCCTGATCGCTTGAATGCTGGAGGAGTAGATGAAGCTACCATACCTGAAGAGACGTATCTCTGCCAAGTTCTAGGGGAGCCAGTCATTATCAATACTACCAGCAATGCAGATGAGGTGTTGTCTCACCTTATTTGCCCTATCCAGCATGGCCATACCATGCAGTCCATCCAGGAAAATTACCCCAAGACCGCGTGCAATTTTACCTCCAATTTCCATTTTAAGGAGGTCTTAGCGCTATCGCCCACTTTTGAGGGGATACTTATGAAGGTCGAAGTGGTTATCCAAAAAGTTTGGGTGAAGGCTATCTTAGATACAGGCTCCCCAATGAAAGTAATCTCCTCAAAGTTGATGAAAAGATCAAACTTGCACCTGACTTGGAGTACAATCAAGACTTTGGAACAGCTGGTCCTAACAACACCCGCACACTGGGTGCTTACTCATCCCTTCCCAAAATATTGGGAAGCTTATTCTATTGGCCCCCGCAGTGGCTTTGGATAATAATGCTTATTATATGCTTATAGGTACTCAGTTTATGATTGAATATGATGGCATTATCAATATGATGCAAGGGTTCTTGTCGTTGCTTAATTATGAAGTCCCCCTAGTTCTAGCCTATAAAGAACCCAGCAAGAAGGAATACTCTTGCAAGGATGAGTACCCACTTTCCGCCTTACCTAAACATTATACCAACCTCAAAAAACGGCTACTAAAGAAGGCCAAGCTGCCAATGAGCTTTGAGTTTCTCTACCTTCTTACCAAGTGTCAGATAGAGTTTTATATTACCACAATCACATAACTCCCCATAGTGGCAAACTTGGATCAATCTGAGAGGGGCCATTTACCATCATGTATAAGAGAGAAAATGAGTATTCTATAATTTCTTTGGCTACAAGAATTATCATAAACTGGGTACATGGCCGCTTCTTATGACCCTACACCCCTCCCAACATTCTTGAGGGAGGCAATGTCAGACAATCTCCTTCTCAACTTAAGAAAAAGAACGTTGGAGGTACAAGTGCACCCAAATCTGCTACCATGATTGGCCCATCACCTGATCAATCTTCAAATAATATTGTAAATATCAACAATATGAGTACCCACAGCGAAGTTACTTTGGCGGATTCTCGGTGGAATCCTAACTATCGGAAAAATATGGTTTATAACAAAAAATGGCTTGAAAAGGTAATAACTAATAATAGAATTACTCCAACTTCTCGCTGAATTTGGATTGTTCATTACCACCCGAGTCTGACTACTGCTGAGGTGAGAAGATTGGACTTGACAATGATAGGGTGCAAATTAACCAATCATTACCACACGAGTCAGATCACCGCCAAGGTGAGAATATTTTACTCGCTGGTGATTGGATACAATACATCAAATTATTACCACATGGGTCAGTTTTGCCTCAAAATTATTTATCTTTGATCTGATAGGCCAAAAGCCTATATTCCCTAATTTAGATGACTCAGCTTTATGTACTTTTGCCTCAAATACCCATGGTCTCAAAATTTGAACTAGTTTAAATAGGAAATACTAGTATTGAGAAAAGGACCTTTCTTGGTTTGTCCCTGCTTAAACAATAAAGAACATAAAAAAACTTTAACAAAGCGTCATTCATTACTTTTATTTATAAAGTAAATTTCTCACTATAACAAAGAATTTGTGGTATCCGTCAGTTTTACCGCACTAATTATGCTTTCAACCATGGCCATAAAGAGGATATACTGATTTGAAGCTCTAGATGCAAGATAGTTATATAATGATTGACAGCGTCTTAAAATTGAAAGCTGTGAGCTTCTTAAAATTGGAAGGGATAAGAACAATGAAAGTTTGAAGATGTGTTGGAAGCTTTGTGACCAAACTACAAATGACTTAGCTAGAAAAACAATGAGCGTAAGAGGTGTATAATGTTCTAAGGTATGCCTAAGATTTGTGGGGTTAAATGACTCGCCAAGGACTCTATAGAAATCTACTTTTGATATAATCATAGGAGGCTTGAAATGTTCTTTATTTCAAGTTTTTAGCTAAGACAAAAGGACCAATGGTTTATAATATTAGCCTAATAAAACAGTATCTGAAGAAAATCTTAATCAGTATAAAAAATTGATCTAAACGTAAGGCTACAAATTTATAGGCTTGGCGATAGTTGTTAAAATAACTAAGAATAGATCAGATACAGTTAAGAGTCAAATTTCAATAGATCTTTAGGAGGAATCTGTAAATTTTAATGAGTCTCATTAAAGACAATAGCCAGCCATGTTCCTCTTAAGAAAATGAAAACCGTTTCTTTCAAATTTGCAGAACTATATGTATCCCCTTAAATAGAGTCTTGGTATTTTATAGGGCCAAAAAATAATTTTTTGGGAGGTGTGACTTATTGCTCAGAAAAGGTTGGCGTTCATTTCAGTATTACTGTCCACATATCGTTGTATTAGGAACTGTTGTTAGAATGAATCCTGGGAGTTATATAATCTGTCAAGCCAAGTAAATTGTTTAATTTTATATGACATCATTATTTAGCTCATCTATATTAGGCTTTAATTTATATGTCAATAATTTGGTTCATTAGGTTCTAAGCTTATAGATTATGCTAAAAAGACTACTAATTGCAAATCTATCAATTGAGATATAGTTAATAATCAATGAACTAATTCTACTTCAAAAGGATGCAAATCCAATGTCATTTATGTTTATAACTCAAATTTGTATCGTTGTCAACATTGCATATATTGAAAATTTTTTGGTTAGTTGAAAAGCCAAAATCTAATTCTTATCACAAATATTTTTAAGCTGAAGTGTTAAGTAATTAGAGGCATTTTCTAAGCTACTGAAGCGTTTTCATTCTTGTTATGCCTGTAGTATGGTAAAAAACCTAGGCAACGCTGCCTAAGAGTTGTTGGTAATTGGTTCCTGATTCCAATACATGGCCACCAGCTTATAAAGATCGTCCATTGGGATGATTAAGACGATGGAACCCAATATGTTCAAAAGTCAGCCCCAAGGGTTAAAGTCTATAAATGGCAATTAATGAATTTTACCTGCATCAGCTTATAATTGAGCACTAACTATACTATAAAAGCCCTTAGTTACTTGGATAAAACATAGTCTTCTTAAGATTTTATTTTAAATTTTAAACTTTTAAATTTTATTTGAGGTGGGCTGACCTGAGGACAATAGTGCAATGATGAAGGGGATTTTAATTTATGGAAAAGGAGATCAAAACCCAGGTAACCTCCACGTGTGGTGTATGATTGGCCAGGAACTCCATAGACCACCTTGCTATTCGCTATCTTGGTTTGGGGCATTGTTGCACAATGCCAACACAGTTAAAATCGTCCCTTTCAGGCAATTACAAGTCTTATATTGTATGAAGAGTATTTTAGAGGTCAAAGAAGTTGATATTGTCCAGAAAGACCCTAACTGATTCTCAGTGGAATCTTCAAATTAGGGTAAACTGGTTTCCAAGACTATAAAGCCAAATAGGCCTACAGTTAGTAGCAGGGTTACTCTGAATCTTCAGCGGATTAGGGTAGCCATTCTGAGGTCCCTCTGCATCCTATAACTAATTTAGTTCAAACTCCACCGCGGAGACTGGCCCTTTTTAGAGCCCTGGAGGAAGTACCACCAGGTAAAAATAATTTCCCGCCTTCTGATTGGTCCAGATATATTGAATTTTTGCCCTATGGATTCATCTTCATGACTAATGACCCAACATCAGCCCTCATGATAAGGTGAGGCGAGTCTGCAAAGATCAAATAAATCAAAAGTACATACTACCTCATTTGGATGTGGCAAGCTTATAATGAATTTCTCATCCAACTCATTTGAGCTTTGATATAATCAAAATACTAAGCATTCAGATATCAAGGGGTTTCACTTTTCATTCCCACGTGGCCACTAATAATATATATAAAAAATCCAGTTTTCTAGTTTTATTAATGCTTAATTATTTTTAACTTTGTGGGGTAAAATCCATAAAATAGTTATTGCAGAAGCTAAGAGTTAACAAACTCCCATCACTGCTATATTGCTAGAATCTGGGGCTAACAAGCACCAGCGAGCATAACGCTTCCCATTAACATTGATGCTCACTATAGGGTTGCCTGTACATCACATATTTTCACCTAAAATGGGGGAGGTCAAGTAAGTAACCCCCTTCCCTTCCTTCTGATTATAATTCAAGGATAGTTGCCCTTGAAAAGCAACTAGCCAGCGCCTTATTCCAACTTATTTATCTTGATCAGCGCCCCTCTCTAGCTTCTCCTGAAGCTATTGCTAATGTTTCTGCTCTCTTTGGGTGAGCCCTTATCTCCTATAAACCCCATCTTAAAGATGTGCTTATCCCAGGTAAAGGTAGTATCACTTTATTTCTACATGATTATGAATCTGCTATGGAAGGCACAACTAATCATCAAAAACATAAAACACACCCTACCTTTCATGAGATGCATAGCACAAGAGATCATTGTTGTTAGCATGGCCAACTTCAGCACCTGGGTGAAGGTTAAATAAGCTTTTATAGAAGATTCAGCTCCACCCAGAGTTTATGAAGGCAAAAACAGGACTTCGTGTGCATTAGTCTACAAGAAGGAGAATCAATCCCTTCTTTTGTTTAGCAATTCTATAGTAAGTCTCAACTCTACTGCTTGCAAAAATTCTATTACTGGATTTTTCATTGTGGCTATCTTGGCCAGAATAGCATCTCACCCCTTTTTGACAATGAATATCACTTCAGCCAAGCGCTCTTTCACAAATGTACTTGTCACAGATCTAATATGACTGGATGATAATTGTGGGATAGCAGGGCGGAATCTGCTGAACATAGTATCAGTTACAATTATTTGAGTGCCTCAAGATGAGGCGATATTGGGATATAACAGGTCTTTATTGGATGTAATGAGATTACTGGATCGCCTTTATATAAGGCGATAAGGTGATAAGGCGATGTCAACATTTGATGAATACGAAGTAAATTGCCTACAATTAGAGAGACAGAGAATTAAGAATTACAAGGCAAATTTGAGGAGAATCAACAGAATAGAATAACCCAAGCAATGAAAAACAGTATTGCCTGAAGCTGACATATATAAGCAAAATGGGCGATTGAGAGAGGTTATGTAAGGAGAGTGTCTATAACTCTCCTGTTCCAAGCGTGGAAGTGCGCGGTGCTCCAGGCCAACGCCAGGGAACTCGCCATTAGTGCCAAAGTTGTTAGATCCCATCAGAGGGTGCTGGAGCAATAACAACTCAGTCATAAAACTACAAATTTTATAATAAAAACCCCTATAGAGGTGATGCAGCGCACATATTGTTGGGGCTAAACGACCCAAGTTGGAGGGAACCTGGGCGGACAAATGGTGCACAAGGGGAGAGCTTCATGGTACTTGCCATGGCAAGGGTAACAGAGTGCAAGACCTCCTTAAGGAGGTTTGTGCACAAGAGTGTTCAGAATATCTTAAAATATTTTAAAATAATGTAAACGGAAAAAGTTTTTGGGGAAGTTGACCAACAAGAAATGTTGGTCAGGGAAAACATATTTAAGCTCAGATGGGGAAATTGGGGTTATGCAGTGGGCCCATGCAGCGACTCACCAATAGGGCAATACTGCCATCTGAGTTAGTGGAATAGGCCAAAACTGACTTCACTCATGTGACAAACTGAAGTTGGATTTGACCCAAGCGCGTTATTTTGTAGATGGAATGGGTTTCAAATCCCTGTTCCTCGACTAACTAAGCTGAACCATCCGCCTTTATTTGGTAGATAGTTCACTTTAATGCTTGACCCAACGTCAGGGGCTGGGCACTTGGCACCCCACTAGGACCAACCTGGACATATCTTGCCCTTACCCAGCGCTGGTCTAGGTTGTTCTTAAGGTCTGGGAGGCCCTGTAGCTTCACCTTTTGGGCCTCCAGGCGCCCAGCCTTATCTTTGGGTTGGTCCCCACTAATATGTCATGTGTACATGACATTACCCTCTCCTCCCGACGGGGATCAACCCCCCCTCCAGGGGATTGTTCCAGGGAAAAGTTCTTGTGGGCAGGGGCCAACTCCAAGGCAGCGACGGTGAGTTTAGGTTGAGATCTGGCAGCCTGGGGAAAACGCTGGTGGAAGGCGTCAATCAGATCTTGGTCATGCACACAGTCGCGCACTGGAACCCAACTGTTCTCTGCAGCGTCAAAGCCCTTCCAGGATACCAGGTACCCAGTCTCCCTTTAACGCGGCGGGAGGCAACTATCTCTTCCACCTCCCACTCAGGCGCCCCATCCATGAGATAGGCCTCGGGAGCCTCTGGTGGGGGGGCCTCAAACAACGTGAGTTTGCTCTCATGATATACTGAGAAGATCTAAAATGAAGGGGGAAGATCCAGCTGGTATGAGGAATGGCCCACCTTTCTAACAACGCGGTAAGGTCCAATCCTCTTAGGGCCTAGCTTCTTGCATTGCTGCTTTGTAGGGATGTTACAAGCATCAAGAATCACGAGATCCCCTTCCTTGTATTCAGGACCCACTTGGTGCTTACCATCAGCGTTCTCCTTATTCTCCTGCATTACCGCCTCCAAGATTGTGGAAACCCCCTAGTGGACCTTCTCTATCTTCTTGGTAAAGTCCACTAACGCTTCAACCTTAGACCCATAGCTGGGCTCCATGTTAGAGGCGGGGTTAAAGCCATGGCTGGCGAAAAACAGGGAACAACTGATCGAGGAGTGCAAAAAAATTAATGTAACTAAACAGTGCCATTGGTAGTTGAGAAGCCCAATTGGAATGGTATGCGGCAATGTAACACCGCAGGAACTGCTCCAAGCACTGGTTCACTCGTTCAGTATGCCCATCTGATTATGGGTGATAGGCTTTCAAACAGCAAGGGTGAATCTGGAGAGTCTTACACAACTCTTCTTAAAAGACAGAGGTAAACTGGGGTCCCCGGTCACTGATAATCTCTTGGGGAACTCCATGAAGCGCAAACACGTGGTGAAGAATAGTCTGACCATCTCAGCTGCAATTATTGTAGCTCTGCACGGAATGAAGTGGGCGAACTTTGTAAACTGGTCCACCACCACTATGATGGCATCGCAACCATCTGAGACAGGTAGTTCTACAATAAAGTCCACCAATAGGGAAGTCCAGGGCCCTTTAGCTTTCTGGACAGGTACCAACAACCCTGCTAAAGGTTGACGATTTGGCTTCATTTGGTTGCAGACTAAACAAACCTTACATTACCGCCCCACCTGAGCAGGCAAGCCTTTCCAATTGTATGTGCACCGGATTAACTCCAATGTCTTCGCTTTACCAGGATGACCAATGGTAAGTTCATCATGATGGTACCAGATGATTTCCAGGAGAAGTGGTCCAGCAGGAACCTTAGATGCCCTTGGAACCACACCATCTCATCCTTCATGTGATAGCCCCTGGAGAGATCCTATTGATTCAACTCACACTTAGAAATTAATGTAGTATACTCCGCTGCCAGTGGCTGAGAAAGGAATACCATCCTGAACATACTATATTCCTCCGCGTTTTCCAGAGGTGCAAGCGCGGGCCTGTTGGCCAGAGGAGAGGGTCATTGAGGCAGAAGTTTACTTGGAGGAATCATCATCTGGGTGTTGTGTACTTCCACCTCCTTGGGATCAGGCGCTAAAGCAGGGTTATGGCTCAAAGCATCCGCCAAACCATTATCCTTGCCCTTGGTGAACTCATACGTGAATGAAAATTGGGCAAGGGTTTCATGCCAATGGGTCTGACGTGGTGTTAGAATTTGAGGCGCGCGGTAGTACAGCAAGGCACGGTGGTCTGTACATATGCGGAATAGTTGGGTAGAGCCATGCAAGTGGTGACGCCAATATGTCAGTGCCTCCACCACTGCTAGTAACTACTTGTCATAAATGGCGTAATTCAACTCTGGCAAAGACATTTTCCTAGAAAAATATCCCACTGGATGCTCTATCCCATCTTTGCCTACTTGTAACAAGGTGGCCGCTATGGTGAAGTTGGAGGCATCAGTCAACACAACGAACTCCTTTGAAAGGTCAACATGGCGAAGAACAGTCATGGACAACAGGGTGCACTTCACTGCTTGTAAAGCATCCTCCAAAATGGGGACCACTGAAGCACCTTGGCACCGCTAGCCTTATATAAGGGAACTGCCACCTCAGAGAGACTGGGTGTGAACTTCTTTAGGAATGTACACGTCTCCAAAAAGCTCCTCAATTCCTTGGCTGAGGTAGGGGTAGGCCACTCAAGAATCGCCTTATCCTTGTCTGGAGTTATCATGTGTCCTTGGTCAAACACGACGTGCCCAGAAACGTGACCTGGGACTAAAAGAACTCACACTTTGATATTTTCAATTTAAGGCTGGCTGCCTTTAACTGCTCCATCACTTACTGAAGGTGAACTGCATGGGAATCCTGATCAGGGGAAAAGACAAAGATACTATTCATGTAGGCGACCGCGCTACAGCTAACAGGTCTCCCAACGCTGCTTCAATATGGCGTTGAAAGATAGAAGGGGCATTCTTAAGCCCAAAGGGCATGACCTGAAAGTGGAAGATCCCTTTTCTGGTATGGAATGCGGTCAACTACTCTTGTCCCTTTTTAATCTGGATCTTATACAACGCGTTGCGGCATTACAGCTTGAAGAACATTCACTTTCTCCACATAGCGTGCAATCTTGGAATTCAAAAGGATGGGATGGAGGTCTGGTACAGTAACGTTGTTAAGGTTACCATAGTCTATGCAGGGGCGTAAGGTACCATCAGACTTCTCCACGAAGAGTAGGGGGAGCATACAGGGGAGCTAAGCTGAAAAATCGCACCCTTGGCTAACTATTCTTTTACCCAAACATCCAACGCCTCCTCCTCCTGGACAGTCAATGGGTAAATAGAGGAAGAGATACGCACCAGATCCACTGTGAGCTTGAAGTTACAATCAAACTCAGAGTGATCAGGGATTGCGTTGGCATATGCTGCATCAAAAGAGGATTCCAAACCCTCCAAGCAAGAAGGTATAGGAATTTCCACTGAGGGCTTCTGCATTGAGGCAAGGCGATAAGGGATATGGTGGGGCCAATGGGGCAAATTGCCTGATGCGTTTTCTTCTGACAAAGGCACAATGAATGTGCGACCATTCTTCATGGTGAGGGACAAGGTATTCTCCTTCAGTTTAGTTCTTACGTCAAACTTTCGCCACCACTCCACACCCAAAATGATAGGGAACAGGTGGTTTTTGATCGCACTGAAGTGATCAGACAAGTTATACTTGCCAACCTGATAGTCCACTGATTCAATGATCTTCAGAGTGGGAATACCTTGAGACGCCCCTCCTCTAACCATATCACCTGGCAAGTAACTCAGTCCAAGGTAGTCGGCTAAGTACTGGTAAATATAGTTTCCAGAGGCGCCAGTTATCACCAAAATAGTAGTTGCGAGCTTCCTAAAGGAGAAGAGAGGGTGGCAGCTAATAGATTATTGATAATGGTCTTTATTTATGTAGATAATGACAACACTTCACCAAAGATTTCTTCTTCTGGATCAATCATGTCAACAGAATCTGTTTTGGAATTAAAAAAGGTGGAGGGATATTTGGCCACTCTTAATACTGAGGCCACATACCCCACCATGCCTTCTGCAGGTGCATATACTTGATTATATTTTGAACGCAGTGCCTTTTCCACTTCCTGAGTGCGCCTAATCATGATAGAGGTCAACCGTGGGTTCTTAGGAATAATTTGATATACTGGAATAGGGTCCTCATCCAGGCCATATGAACCAATACTGGTTCAGAGGTAGAGACCAGGGTTCCATTATAAAACATGTTTTCTGAAGCAAATGACCCTATCTTTTGATCCGCAACAGAATTCCCAATGTTATCCAAGGCCAACACCTCCAGGCCCATCTGCGCTGATTCCACCAGCATCGTCTGAATGCTCCAGCGAAGGGAAACTCATTTCTCAGAATGGAATTTGATTAATTTGGCGGAAAGTCAGGGAATCACAACCTTCAGACATTGAAGTGTCCAAATCCACCAGGTACAAACATGAAGGGTGGATACTTTCCAGTCAGAGGCAACCAAAATACGCTGAGTTGCTCCAAGCTTCAGGAAAAAAGAGGAAACAGTGATGCGGCTAATGACAGCGGGCCCACAGTTAATGACCAAAGTTATCACTTTGTTAAAGTTCCACACAGAAAAAGTTCAAGCACATAAGGAAAAAAGGTTGGTCGACTAATGTAAGGAGAGTGTCTATATCTCTCCTGTTCCAAGCGTGGAAGTGCGCGGTGCTCCAGGCCAACGCCAGGGAACTCGCCATTAGTGCCAAAGTTGTTAGATCCCACCAGGAGGGTGCTGGAGCAATAACAACTCGGGCATAAAATTATAAATTTTATAATAACAACCCCTATAGAGGCAATGTGGCGCACATATTGAATGGGGCTAAGTGACCCAAGTTGGAGGGAACCTGGGCGGACATATGGTGCATGAGGGGAGAGAGGCATGGTACTTTCCATGTAAGGGTAATCGAGCGTGAGACCTCCTCAAAGAGGTTCACGCACAGGAGTGTTTGGAATATCATAAAATATTTTAAAATAATGTAAACGGAAAAAGTTTTTTATGGAAGTTGACCAACAAGAAATGTTGGTCAGGGAAAACATATTTAAGCTCAGATGGGGAAATTGGGGTTATGCCACAGTGGGCCCAAGCAGCAACTCACCAATAGGGTGATACTGCCATCTGAGTTAGTGGAATAGGCCAAAACTGACTTCACTTGAGTGATTGACTGAAGTTGTATTTGACCCGAGCATGTTATTTTGTAGATGGAATGTATTTTAAATCCCTTTTCCTTGACTAACTGAACTGAACCATCCGCCTTTAATTTGTTGATAGTTTCGTTTAACGCTTGACCCAACATCAGGGGCTGGGCACTCGACACCCCACTAGGACCAACCTGGGCATATCTTGCCCTTACCCAGCGCTGGTCTAGGTTGTGCTTAAGGTCTGGGAGGCCCTGTAGCTTCACCTTTTGGGCCTCCAGGCGCCCATCCTTATCTTTGGGGTTGTCCCCACTATTATGTCATGTGTACATGTCAGGTTAGGTTGTTTTTAGCATAGTTGAGATGGGACAACGAAAAGTAGCTAATTTATAAAAATAAATAAAAGAACTATTTGGGGCAATTGCTCCTATTTTTAGTATATTTTCAAGTGCGTCCAAAGTACCAGAGATCCCTACATCATCCATCTGTTGCTCAGTGGGTTCGACCTGTGTGAATAACCTAATGGATCAAAGAAATACCATCCAAAATTATAACCGTGGTGCTCACTACAGGGGGCCCATTGATCAACCACCTAACACTCTGGAACTCCAGCCTCCAGCCATGCCTTATCCAAGCTGTGCTATTGGGGAGTCTTTATAAAGCCCGGCACCAGCTGGATATGAGGAACTCAAAGTCACCTTGGACGCGGTGCTCAAAAATCAAGATGAACTTCTTCAAGAATGCAACGTGGTCATGCACCAACTTGATAGTATACTTAGTCAAATGCAAATCTTGGGACTACAAAACAAAGAACTTGGCAAGCAATTGAATGATACCATCCAGCAGCTGCAATGTGCATAACAAAGATTGACCAATCCTTCTCAGTCATCTCTCTGGGACAATGATGACTATCAAGAAGAGGCATCATACATAGGAGAAAATAACGTGGTCAAAGCTACTACACCTAAGATGATAGCACCGGATATTCATATGAGTCAGAACAATACTTACCTCAAGTATTGGCGGTACCACCTATGACTGAAGGTCATGCTACACCTGAAGCATCAGATATCCCAACTTCTGCTAATCCCACTCCTCATCGAGATTCCACTTTTGGGTCTCGTTCCGTTCCTCTGTATGGCCCCAAACCCTGCAAATGAGAGGAGGAAGTTAATATTGAAAAATACCCCCGTTTGACCGCAATGGAAACATTCATGTGTTCTTTAAATGATTTGAGTTAGCAACGGAAGGAGCCTCCAATAAATGGAAGGCTAAGTTGTTGATATCCGACCTGGATGTAGGAAGTGCCGATCAGTTCACCTGTTACCTCCCAAGTAGTTCTGCACCTATAAGGATGTAAAGGACACCATACTCTGCTTTTTTGGGGGAAACTCAAAGATGTCAAAGTGGAAAGCGGAATTCTTAACAATCAGATTCCGTCAAAATGAGATTCTCCTAGAGTTCGCTAATCAATTCACAACAGAAGCCCATGTACTGCTTGGAGCTGGGTACTTAGCTGAAGCTGACGTGTGCATTGCCATGTCCGCCGTGGTGAAGCCATATTGCAAACTTTCTAATGTCATTTTGCTGCTTCTCTATGATGTACCTCTGCTTAAGATTGTACAGTTTTTATGTTGGGTATCTCCTAACTTTTCGCTGCTGAATGCAGATTGTAAGGCTACTGCCGCCACTGCACCCTCCTATTTTAGAAAACACTATCATCTGCCTCCAGATCTGATTAGTAATCCTTGGCCTTTCTTTAGCTCTGCGCCTCATCCTCGGCCAAATTATTATCAACAGTTTGATCAGCATCAATGGGCTGGCCATGACAACCGCCAGCAACCTAGTTAATGACCTGGACCCAACTATGCTGACTGTCAACAAATGGCCTACAGACCTGGGGCTGGTTATGCAGAATAACCCTCAAGCTTTATGGTCTGGACCCGCTTATAATAATCATGGACGTGGCTCTTATAGGGTTAACTGCTATGAATGCGGTTGCCCTGGTCATTTGGCAAAATTCTGCCATACTTGCCATGTGAATTACATACAACAAGACCAATACTATCAGGGAAAAGATAGAGCGGAGTAGACGGGACCCTCTACCTCCGCGATACCCACTCAAAGCGTCCCTGAATCTTTAGTAGTATACCCTGCAAAAGTCCCTCAGTACAATGACGATTTTATATCAGCAGCTGGTTGTAGGAGAAAATTTAATAACCCGAGATCAAGCTAAGGTGGCGGCGGAGGAAGAGTCCCTTGAACAACCATAGCCCTATGCCTGTCAAATGCTTGATCAAGCTTCCTTGGACTAACTTGATTCTGCCGTGGATGCGCCAACTCTGAAAGGAGTGAACGTCGCCCTTCCAATAGATGCCATTGTCAGAGAATACCCCAAGCCGGAGAGGGGATTATGAATTTTCTTGGGAAAAGAGAGCCCATAAATGTTCACATATTAAGCAGTCAATATTCTTCTTATTCTGAGTGTACATACTGTGATATTTTTGTAGTGAAAAATAGAGTTCGCGCTACAATAGATACTGGTGCTCCAGTCAACATAGTTTCCACTAAGTTGATGGCAAAATTGACTTTCAAACCTGATGTGGACCATCGCATGGTTTACGGAACTTCTGGAGCTGTAAACACTGTCTCCAAGGGAGCTTATAGTGCACTACCTCTGCGCTTTGGGTCCATTGTCGCTGTGGCTCTGGCAATTGTGTTACCAAATCAAAACTATGACCTTTTAATCGGGACCAATTTCCTGTGTCATTTCAGGGCTGTTGATGATATGACAGAGGATACCCTCGCCATTCTGGGTCAGCGGATCCCAATTTACTTTACTACTAGTGTAGTACCAAAGGATCTGGTGCATATGAGCCATATCATTCTTGCCTATAGTGACGAGGTATGGCCTGTTTGCTACCATTGACTAAAGTGCAAGACTCGGGCTCTCTCCTAGCAGATATATGAATATCAAGGGATACCTCTTCAGGTGGCAGGGCCCATATCTATCCCTTCCGGCCAACAAGTCTTAGTGAATACTGAGTTAGAGGTGGAAGTGCCAAGTGGGTTATACGGGGAAGTCATTGGACTCTATCATCAAACGCGGTTTGAGCCACATGTGGCTCCAGGAATTATACTTCCAGGTCATGATGGGATAAAGGTTTTGTTAGCAAACCTGCAGAGCAAACCAATTCAAATCCGCCGCCACCAAACTGTAGCGTATCTACATCTGATTCATTAGTTTAAATCCTTGGATATATTTGGTCTACCAGCTGAGACATTGATTGATGTACTAATGGTGGTACCGCGGAGTAGTTTTATGGGATTAATGGATGAACAAAAAGACCAAGCAATAGCTTTATTTCATAAATATAAGGGGATTTTCACTGTTGATGATCATGATTTAGGGTGTGCTCGGGGGGTGGTCCATTGATTAGACACCAGCGATCATCCTCCAATAAGGTCTCAGCTGATCCACCATTCTCAGGCAGTGGAAGACATGATTACTGAGGAAACCGACAAGTTATTAGAAACAAGGGATGCTTGAACCATCCAAAAGCCAGTGGGCTTTGCCTGTTCTAATTGTGAAAAAGAAGAACGGCACTAACCGTGTAGTAATAGACTACTGGAAGCTCAACAATATTACAAAAAGGATTCATATCCCTTGCCCAGAATCAATGATGCTCTGGACCGATTAGGGGGTGCCCATTACTTTTTCTGTGATGGACTTAATATCAGGCTACTGGCAAATCAAGTTACCCTTGGCGGAACAGGAAAAATGTGCTGTGATCACATCTAAGGGCCTTTTTAAACCAACATGGATGCCTCAAGGACTGTGCACCGCCCTGGCTACGTTTCAGCGTGCCATGGACACTATTCTTTGGCGACCTGAAACTGTCATGCGTCCTAGTATACCTTGAAAATATTAACGTTTTCTCTTGAACCTTTTCAGAGCACCTCGACCACCTTAAAGCAGTATTCCACCAGCTGGCTGAGGCGAACATTAAAATTAAACCTTAAAATTGTAACTTCTTCAACGATCAGCTGTAATACCTGGGGTTTGTGGTAGACTCAACTGGTCTTCAACCATAACGGGCTTAGGTGGAGGCCATCAGCAAAATGACTACTCTTAATAGTAAGCGCAACATACAGGTATTTCTGGAATGGTCAGTTACTACCACCGCTTTATCCCTATTTTAGCTGTATTGGGGGGCCACTATTCGAGTTGTTAAAAAAGATGCTGTGTTGAAATGATTGGAACGTCGTCAATCCACTTTTGATGCACTGCGTACAGCATTGAGCAGCGCACCAGTGTTGTAATATCCTAACTTCATCTGGGAGTTTATCGTTTAGATAGATGCATCCCTCTCTCCACTGTTGGGGCAGTACTTTCTCAGAAAGACGATGAGGGAGAAGAACATCCTGTTGCATTCTGTAGTCATAGTCTGAACTGTCATGAGCATAATTATACTGTGACCGAGCAAGAGTGCTTAGCATTAATCTACATGTATAAACAGTTCAGAGTCTATCTACATGGGGTAAAGTTTAAAGTCATAACCTATCATGCATCATAATGCTGGCTGCAGAACCTCAAAGAACCGGAAGGACAGTTGGCTCAATGGGCTCTCAATTTACAGGCTTATGATTTTGAGATTCTTCATTGGCTGGGAGCAAAGCATCAGAACGCTGACTGTTTATTTCAATTACTGACTATTGCGGTGACAGCGGACCTCATCAACGTGATGTATAATAAGATGCTCATTAGAAAATATGATGACAAAAAGTCTCAAGTAATCTAAGTGTTAAATGAAATGCACATGAATACCTTCCAAAGGAATGGAGAACTGTACAAATGAATCAGTGATTCTACAGTGAATTTCCCGCGCCCCTCAGTACAGCTGGGAATCATTATGTGCGCTCACAGAACAGTCAGGCATGGTGGAGTGCGTAAGACTATAGAGTTGTTGCGCCCACAATACTAGTGGGAAAGTATGAGTTTCAATGTGCTTGAAACTATTCCTATGCCATCAGTGCCAAGTGGAGAAGCTATTTCGCCGTATGACATCATAGCAGTTAGTGAAACCACATTTCGCTTGGCACACGGTCTCCCTCAATGTCATTGGCCCCTTGCCAACAGGAGTTAACCGTTGTAAGTAAATTCTAGTGGCTATCGACTACTTGACCTGGTGGGTTGAAGTAAGGGTGATACGAGACTTGGGGCAGTTACAGGGGCTAGATTCGTGTTAAAATGCATTATTCAGCGGCACAGCTGCCCTCAGTTTATTCTCACTGATAATGGCAACAACTTCACCATGCACATCCTCCCCAAACTGAACGAGCTTATGGGAATCCATGGGTTTCTGATGACCCCATACCACCCTGAGTCCAATGGAATGGTCGAACAGGTGAATGGAACTCTGGTGAACATACTATGAAATTTAGTAATGGATCGCCCTTCCTATTGGAGCTCTCTCCTTTCCACCGTCATGTTCGCTTATAACATTAGTTACCATTCCACCACGGGGAAGAGTCTCTTCCAATTACTATACGGCTGTTACCTGGCTCTTCTGGTGTTGCTTTATGCATGTGTAGAAGAAACTGGTGGACTAGAACCACACCGCTATTTGACTAACCTCATAAACATTCTGATCAAACACAAACTGAATCATATTCCTTCAGCTTGGTTAAGAAGATTAGGAATCAGGCCGCTGATCAGGCACGTCAGGGGGCCGGCACCATTCAAGGAAGGCAATATGGTTCTCTTTAATGATCAACATGGATTCAGGCTGAAGCACAAGCTGGCTAGTATTTGGGTTGGTCCGTTTTAAGTAATAGAGAAAACTGGAGTCGATGTGTATACCATCAAGGATCCTACAAGTGGTCAGATCATTAACTGAGTACACAAGAAGTTCCTCTGACCTTACAAACAATAGGATCTTATCATCTAGTCAAGGAGGGGGTAATGTCACAATTTTGATATGACTGGACAATAATCGTGGGATATCAGGACAGAATCCACTGAACATAGTATCAGTTACAATTATTTAAGTGCCTCAAGATAGGGCGATATTGGGATATAACAGGTCTTTATTGGATGTAATAAAGTTTATTGAATTGCCTCTATATAAGGTGATAAAGTGATAAGGTGATGTTGACATTCGACAAATATGAAGTAAATTGCCTACAATTAGGGTGACAGAGGAATAAGAATAACAAGCCAAATTCTAGGAGAATTGGCGGAATAGAAAAACCCAAGAAATGAGAAACAGTATCGCCTGAATCTGACATATATAAGCGAAATGGGTGATTGAGAGAGGTTAGGTTGTTTTTTGCATGGATGAGATGGGACAGCAAAAAGTAGCTGTATTTATAAAAATAAATAAAAGAACCAGTTGGGGCAATTGCTCCTATTTTTAGTATATTTTCAAGTGCATCCAAAGTACCAGAGATCCCTACATCATCCATCTGTTGCTCAGTGGGTTTGACCTGTGCGAATAACCTGATGGATCCTAGCAATACCGTCCAAAATTATAACAGTACGTAATATCAAGGAGGCCTTGATAATAGTGGCTAACTCTTATTAACATGACCCTACTCAAGGTGCTCTAAGGCTAGTATCTACTATGACCCCTCTAGCCTCTTTTTGGCTGCCTCTCTTTGGAAAACTGCTCTTGTGGAGCTGCCGCCACAAAATGCTTCTCTTTATTATGAGATACCCAGAGGATATGGCAGTGATAGTCAGCGTTACCTCCATCTTCAGCTCAAAAAAAACCAGTTGGTAAATGAAGTCATCTCTTTTCCTTGCCCTCCTCCTTCTTTAGAGCGGTCTCCTAGAGTGGGTTAATTGTCACGTCCTGCCAAGTTGCTGTCTTACCCTTTTCATCCTCTCTTCTGGTTGTCCCTCATAAAAACCTGAGTCCATATTCAGTCCAAACCTGCTAAAGAAAAGGCTAAAATCATTGCCGTTAAAATCCCAAAGCCTTCTTAAAAGGTTAGCAAGGTGGATGGAAAACCCCAGGGCCTATTCTGCAATAAGGGAAGTATTGAGCATACCTTTAATCCTACAGACTCCCTTACATGCATTGATAACCCCCCTAATGATGAATATGAAGGGGATTTTGGGAAGATGTCGGTTTACTATATCTTTGGAGCTCCCATTAAAGTGGAGGTACATCAGGTTGAACCTGAAAAGGGTGGACACAGCTATTATACCCCGCTAAGCATATCTCCATCAAGTGCTAGGAGTTTTGAAGTTGTTTACACTGCCAGTGACGCTGACCAGCTTATTGCTACGCTGATACTATCCTCCAATTTGTTCCCAGCTTGCAGTCTATCCAGGAAGATGTACCCTGAAAATGCTAAAAGACTAGCTTCCACTTTCAGGCTAAAGGAGGTCCTAGCTCTTTCCACCAAAATTGGATGGAACCTTAATCAAAGTGGAGGTCTTCATTAATGGAGTATGAGTCACAGCTATCCTGGACACTGGATCTCTGGTAAACGTTGTTTTATCCAAACTCATGAAAACGATTAAGCTAGCCCTTGACCTTGACTACTCCCAAGAGTTTGATACTGCTGGTCCCTCCAGCACGTGTGCTATTGGTGCTACTCTTCTTTGCCCATCTGTTTTGGAAGCTCATTTTGTCGGCACCAGTGGTGGCCTTGGCTAATACCTATGATCTACTCTTTGGTACACAGTTTATGCTCGAGTATTAAGGGATCATTAACTTAATGCAGGGCTATCTCTCCCAGCTTAACTACGAAGTTCCTTTAATTCTGACCAACAATGAGCTTAGTTGGAAGAAGTAGCCTGTACCATTGAGTACCCCTCCTCCGCCTTATCCCAACACTACATGACGGCAGGACGCAACACCAAGCTGTTGCCTCCATCAGTGTATGCTCTAGAGTGAATCCTTTTCTATGCTTATGTAGAAGTTTTAAATAAGACGGTTGAACAAAAGGTAGTGGACACTAAGATTACTTTTTAACTACCACCTAATTGCTTATTGCATCTAATCAGGCTTGACGGAGTTGGACCTCTTGATCCCAGAGTATTTCCAGGCGTTCTAAAACCAGACTATCAGCAACTGATTAATCTTCTGCTGTGGATTCTCACTGAGAAGGATATGGTCTTCAGGAAGCATCAGGAGATCAGAAGAGGTCTGCTAAATCAAAAGGAGGACGTCCAGCAAGTCACTGTATTGAATCTATGGCGGATATGGACCTAAAAGCTGATTAATAGCTATGTACTCTTCACCTGATCATATCTTGGACGGTCTAACCCCTGATGAGCTTAATAAATTTCATACTTTAATGGAGATTTATAGCGACATCTTCTCCAAATATGATACTGACTATGAACAAATGAAGGGTTGGACTCATACCATTGACGTTTGGGATGCTCGCCCTATCCAATCCAAACCCTACTGCAAGTCAAAGGTGGAAGAGCTAGAGATGCGAAATGTTCTTAAATAGTTGCTAAATGCTGGGTTGCTTATGCCCTCCAAAAGTCCTTGGTCGTCCCCCCTTCTGTTAATCAAAAGAAAAATGGAGATTATAGAGTAGGTATGGACTACCGCAAATTAAACAACCTCATATAATGGATAGATATCCTATCCCCTGCATTGATGATTCCCTAGCCCAACTCTCCAGCTCTAACTACCTTTCTGCCATTTCATTGGCTAGCGTTTATTATCAAATGGACCTTCCTCCCCAAGATCAGGAGATATGCGCTCTAATCTGCAGTTAGGGTCTCTTCCAACTACCTAACTACCTCAAGGGATGTGCAATGCACCTGCGACTTTCCAGCGAGCCATGGAAAAGTTATCCCAGCATCATATTTAGTTAAAAGCTGAGGCTATGACCAATATGGAAAAAAGTCACTAAAGAAGGCCAAGCAGCTAATGAGCTCTGGGCCCCAATCCCTTACTTCCAAGTATCAGACTTGGCACAGTATCACAATCAGTTTACTCCTAGGAGTGAAAATCTTGGGTCTATATGTGAAGGACCCTTAATCACCACTTATAAGCAAGGGGATGAGTAATCCATAAAATCTCTTGCTTCTGGAGTTACTTTCAACTGGGTCCATGGCCAGTTCCTGCGCCCATATTCTCCCCCTACCACTCTTAAAGGTGGAAATGTCGGAAAATTACAAGCTTAATATTGTATGAAGAGTGTAATAAAGGTCCAGAAAATAATATTGGCCAAAAGACCCTAGCCAATTGGTGGAACCCCTCAAGATGAGTTGACATGATTTCACCACATATTAGTAAAATAGGTCTACAGTTAGAAGCAGAGTTTTTCCAAAATTATTGGCAGAATCAGGGGAGCCATTCTGAGATTCCTCAGCGTGCTATAACTAATTTAGTTCAAGCTCCACCGTGGAGACCCGCCCCTTTTATAGCTCTGTAGGTCCTACCAGGTGAAATAATTTCCACCTTCTGATTGGTTCAAATATAATAAATACCTGCCCTAAGAGTTCATCTTCCTGACTATAAACCCAACATCAGCCCTCACAATAAAGCAAGGCGAGCCTTGAGAGATCTGATAGGTCAAAAGTACATATTACCTAATTTGGATGCAGCCAAATCATAATGGATTATACGTCTGACTCACTTCAAGCTTTAATATGATTTAAATTCTAAGCAGCCAGATATTGAGAGGGTTCACTTTTCACCCCCTCGCAGCCAGTAATAAAACATATATAAAGATCTGGTTTTATATTTTATTATTGCTTTATCATTTTTAATTCATTTGGGGTAAAATTTACAAGATATTTAGTACAGCATCCACGAGTTACAAAACTGCCATCCCTGCTATATTTTTAGAATCTGGGGCTAACAAGCACCAGCGAGCATAACACTGCCCAGATTCCAAAAGTCACCTACCCAATTTTATCTACCAGAATTGATTTTGGGGAGGCAGTAATAGTGATCCATACTCTACCACTAGGGTACCTTCCCTAAGTTTAAAGATTTAAATTACTAGTTTTAATTAAAGAGTATTATGGATTAGTTTCCTTGTTCTGATTTACCCAGCTATCCATAAGAGCATACCTAAGTGGTACTGAACCACTAAAAAACTTGGCTGGCAAGTTGTCTTCATGCAAATAGTTATCTCCTTAATCTTTAAATCTAAGTCTGAACCTATCAGTTGATTTTCAAAGATAGTTTACACCATATGGGCTGTGGATGTTATCATGGATGCCTTTGTACTTACAATAGAAGCACATTTTTCTCTATCATGCTATTGTTTGACAATATGACCCAGTTTGTGAACAATAAGGTAATGTAGATGTTTCAAATCCTTGTGATTTTGGTACATCTAACTGCTGGAAGAAGTTTATATCTTAATAAAGTTTTTAGATACTTTAGTTGTTGGTAACTTTATCAAGTATATAAAAAAGTATTTCTTGCTTATACCACAAAGGCATACCATATTCTTCTTGATTGTATGTATATAAAATAACTGTGGTAGGGACATGACCTTAAACATCAGCTTAAGTGACCTCTAAACTTTGAGAGTGTTAGCTGAACTGAAGCTTTGAACGGCTCTTTTTGAAGTGAAGAAAGATGGAATAACAAAACCTATTATTTATTGTATTTTTATTAAAGAAGTTAAAAAAGGATTTGAGTCTTACTATATATAGCATTCACGCCTGGAACTGACCATATTGTTTCTTACCATTATATCTTATGTAATGTGAATCCATTATTATGCTCTCATCAGCTGTTTGTAATTACTAGCTGGTGAGCAATATATCTATATGTAGAGGCATATATTAAGGCTTTCTGGTAACTAGTTAACATTATTAAATCTATCAGTTAACTTTAGAATTTCTTCATCCTTATCTTCCATCAATGATGCAGTGGCATCACATCATGCGTTAGATAGAGTTCCTGTGACCCCCAAAGCAGCATTAAAATAGTCAGATAAAATTATACCATAACTAAGTTTTTAATGGTCTAATAGCATCCTGCATATAACCAAGTTGTCATATAAGACTAGTGACTTGTCCTGACACTATAGTATTATTGTTAGACTTGAAGGATAATCATCATACATTTACTTTGAGGGAAAGAAAAGATTTTCATATGAAATAAGTTGGATCTGGTTTCATAGCGTGGCTGATAAAATAAAGAATGGCTCAAACAATTTGGTTTCACCATTGCTTCTATATAATTAGAGTTTCCAAGCGTAGTATGCAAGAAGCCAGATAAGCAGTACCAAAGTATGAGTTATATAGATGCTCACAAGGGGCGTGGGATCATTATATGGCCTTATTATTTAGCTTGAAATTTACTTAGTTCTATTATTAATTAATAATTGGTTCATTTACTTAAGCTAGCTTATAAGTTAAGCTTTGAGATTATTGTTTAAATCAAGTTGGTTGATTAGCAATAATAAAAATTAGATGATAATTATAATTTAAAAGATCATAATCTGGTAATAGTTACAATTGTGATTTTTGTTGTGATTGGTGCTGACAATGTGATGATGAGCAAGGTAGCAAAAAATGGGCACATACTCATGGATAATTGATTAGTTATAGTAGCTGATGTGATACCTGATTTGAATGGCGTTTAAATAATGTATCTTTTTATTAAAAAACAGCTGGAAAAAATTCCTAAATAAAACCAACATTATTTTTATTTTCCCAGTGTGACAAGGTAATCATGATTGCCATGATTATTTTTATTTAACCAAGAAAAGTGACCAGGGGATGGACATTACCAAAATAAAACTAAAATCATAATAAAATAAAAATAACATTTCAAACGAAACGCCCAAAATGGACGGATTAATTGAATCATACCTAACAAAATATCCAACCAGGTGGGCAGTGAATACTGTTATCCCTCCATGGTGGATGGGGAGGGGGGATTGGGGGGCTCATCTTCAGCTGCATCCATCTCATTCCATAGCAGGGTGTGTGTTAAGGCAGATAGTAAGGGTGTGGGGATATCAGCGGCATGGGGTTTGATATCCTTGATGACTGTAACTCCCAAATAGTTGCCAGCCATCATTTTACCAACGATATATTTGCCCAAAGCTTCTTCAGCTTTGAGGTGGGCGTTTGGGAATTTAACAAACATGGCAATGTTGGTTTAGGTTATTTTTACTTTCAGATTCCATGCTACTGTTACCACGTTCTGGATGGCTTCAGTTACGTTTTTGAGTAAAGTTTTCATGTTGATCTTACTTTGTGGAGTAAGATTTATGAGGATGACAGGAGCTGAAA
This sequence comes from Massospora cicadina, assembly GCA_022478985.1. Classification (NCBI taxonomy): domain Eukaryota; kingdom Fungi; phylum Entomophthoromycota; class Entomophthoromycetes; order Entomophthorales; family Entomophthoraceae; genus Massospora; species Massospora cicadina. The sequence continues at coordinate 77,684 of JAKSZP010000062.1, read as the reverse complement.
TTCTTCCTGCGAGTGCAGCCACAGATTTGGTGGCAGCTTTGCGAAGTGGATGGCAATCTAAAGTGGCGACTACTTCTACTACAAGCTGGTGGTCGCTGTAGAACAGTTTGGCGTTAGGTTGTGGGACATACTTCTGAGGTGGGAATTTTGCATCCCATTTTGCGTTACAGAGCCGCTCAAGTTGAAGCGTTGGTTCTTCAATGATGTTACCTAATTCGTCAAATTCATCCAAAAATTCCCATGGGTTTTGGTTGAATTGGCTTGGGGTCAGCGTATGGTTGAGGTTTGTTTGATTTTGTTTGTGGATGCATGGGATTGAACTGGGATTCAATCCAATGTTTGGTTGTATGAATTATTTGTGGCATTGGGGCAAGGTGGGTGCTGATTGGTGTCTGCAGGTGCAGCTGCAGCATCAGGCATTGGAGGAGGAGAAGGTAGGATCATACCCCATGTCAGAGTTGGCGCGGGGTGGGCAGCAGATTGGTGGGCGTCAGGCAAACTTTTGGCATTGGCAGAAGTTTCTGAGTATGAGAATTTAAATTTTGAGTGGTTTAACTTGAAACAGGATGGTCAAATCGTCTGTCCACCCTCAACGCGGGCCCAGAACGGATGGTCAGGGGCAGATGGGATGGTGGCATGAGGGGGAATTGCTAGATAAATTTTCATAAATTCAGGGCTGATCATGGCATATGCCTGAGACCCAATGAGGCGTGTGGCCCCATTTGGGACCACAAATTGCAATATGGGGTTGGCGCCATAGGCTGCCAAACCTTCCATCAGCTCCTGGTGGAGCACTTCAGGGGAGGTGGGTGGGCAAACCAGCGAACTGGACTACCAAGGTGGTGTTCGTTGGGAGCCAGGTCCAAGTTGTTGGGAGGGGAATATTTTTAAAAATTAATGGCACCATTGCCGTAGTGGCTGCATCAGCTTCACAGGGGAAGCTGAGATTAAAGTACCCCTTATAGGGGCGGAAGCCTATATAACAGGCTGGTGTCATCACCACCTGAGCCATTCTGATAATGGCTTGGTCATCATAGGGGAAGAATTTCCCATATTTGACCCTAAGGCCAAAATGCATGTTGCTCTGGGGGAGCAGCAGGGGGCAGCAGGGCACCGCTTGGGTTTGGGCAAGATGGGCATCAAGATCCTTGGGAGGAACGAATTGTCCCAAGGGTTTGGAATGAATGGGCGAGCCAGTCCAAGCACGTTTTCCTGTCAGACGGAAAATGGAGGGGAGAGTTTCGCCACTGCCCCACGCTGGGACAGTCAGCGGGGGATCCAACAAAATTGGAGCAAGACTTTGGTGTGTGATTAAGTGTTTACTTTTAGTTTACCAAATTTACTTTGCTTGGAAAGTTATGCCAAGCAGAGAGGGAGATCTATGATTTTCATGATTATTATATGCATGTCTTCTATCTCTACCAATAAATATTCTCAGATTTTCATATTAATCTACACCTTGAGTTATATTATGTTGTATTTATCTGCTTTAGTTAAGGACACATGTATCATTTATCTTTTTAAAGCAAATTGCCAGAGTGAGGCCAAAATGACTTATTCATCAGTATTTGCCAGAGTAAGGCCAAAGTCACTCAATATTAAAAACTAGACTAGTCTAGTTGTTGTCATACACTTATCAAGTTTATAAGTTGATTTAATAACCTTATTTTAATTGAACTTGTGCACCAGTAGAAACACTGCAATTATTACATATTGGTGCTCAATACAGGGGGGTTGAGTTTTACCAAGACCCCAAATGTAAATTACTACACTAACATGGAGCATGTGAGCAACCAGGAGGAGGGCTCATCAGCAGTTATCTAGGGTTAATATCCAATTAAAGGCTGGTATGCTGGTGGATCCTAAAATTTTAATCTATTGAGTATTAAAGTCAATGTGATGGCAGTTTCTGTTTACAAGTCGCCCTCAGAGCAAATCTGAGACAGATTGACCAAAATAAAAAAAATTTAATTAAAGGTTTTTAAATTTTGCCTACCAATAACTTGTATTGGAGCTGTGGACTATTCCACCACACAACCAGACAAGAGGAGTGAAGATGACACTTTGAACATCTTTTAACCATGAATACATCAACTCTTGTGGGATATTTACATACTATTGATAATATCAGATACTATGGTATCAAATATTTACAACCTATAACAAGAAATTTGATAATGATCCAGGACAGACAGCAGGCAACTATTGCTGATCTAGTCACGTACATACAGAACAGTACGCCCAGAAGCAAACATTGATTTGGCAATATAATTTGCTTCCAGAAGATATTTTTTTAGTACTAGATGGTCCCAAAATTCCAGAAGATATTAATTGTGTTATATTATAATCCTAAAGTGATTAGCATTCCAATACTCAAATCAAGATTTAGTGGCTGAATTAAATATGAAACTCCAGGATATAATTAAAAAAATTACCAACCAGTTTGGATCCAATCATCAATGATTGCATGATGTGGATAAGCACTGTCAAGTGGTAAAGGCATATATTACCAAATTAATCTGAGCTTGAGCTACTACTAAACCAATGATATCTGCTAATACTGAGACTCTCACCATTATTCTCAAATTATCTAAAGGTAGACGAGAGATAAGAGTACCATCAATGATATCAGAAACAATTTAAAAAAAATAAAGAGGAAATGAAAGGCAAATTAATAAAATTTGTGCAAAATTTGAAATTGTCAGCAAAAGTTCTTTGTAATCAGCGACCCAATTTGATTTTATTCTCACTAAAAATCAAAGTAATTAAGTTTACCAATTAGATGTTCAAGTACAACAAAGAAAATCGTGAATTATATGACCATTTATTTGATGTACAGAAGAGAGAGTCTTACTCAAAAATAAAGTTGTGAACTTGAGAACAGCTCTAGAAGGTGAGATGTAGAAAAATCATCAACTTTGTGAAACCAACAGAAATTCAAGGGCTAAGAGGAAAAACTACTCAACGGTTAGAAGAGTTTGAGGACTATAAGTTAAACTGTACTTAGGAGGAATACCTTGAGACAGAATTTTTTAAGGAAGGATCAGCATTCATTGAAGTTTAATGTTACACAAAGAGTTAAGTTCAACCTATTTTGGAGATGGCACAAACTATTACAGCTTTTCTGGAAGTAGCCTCAGAAGCTACTACATTTTCATTTTATTTTCCAATTCATAATAAACTTCATTTATTGTCAAAGACTTTAAGAGAATGCCCAAAGTACACATTTTCCATTTGAATAATAATCCTCTCTTCTTTCAGTTTTCTAAAATGACTTTGTATGGTTATAGCTACAGTCAAAAAGCTTTTGGTGTTGTTAATTGTATTGATACTGAATGTCAAAATCTAGTTTTACCATATCCTCATAGAGGAAAACTGGATCTACAATGAGGCAAAAGAGGATATAACAAAGTATCTTAAACTCTAGAGCATATGGCTGATTTAAACAAAAATTTATTGGCAGCTGATTTAAGAAAGATGAAAAGGTGGGCTATTTAAAAAACTACTTTTCCAAGAAGCTCGGATTCTTACTTAGCTAATGCAAGGAGTGATTTCAACAGAAGAATTGCTATGAAAAACGCGTTATGCCCTTTTAAAGTTCTTTATTGTGTGATAGCGTTATCATTTGCCATAACATATACCATTTCTCAATGGTAGAATATTTGAAGGTATTACAGCAACTTAAAAAGCCGTATCAGACATATAAGTTGAATAAACAAGTGAATACAACAAGAGCAAGGACCAAATTCCAGATAAATCTAGAGATAGTAAACAATGAGATCAGGATATGTTATCTGATGGATCTAGACCCGTCAATAGTCATGATTGACTTGCAACAAATGTGGAAAGCCCAGAACTTCACTAATGAACTGAAACAAAAATGACCTAAGGTCAGGCTAACAGTGCAACCAAAGGAGAAGAAGGAGACTCATGGTGTTTGAGAAATATATCAGGCGGTCTAGACGTTGAACAGTCTATAAATGCATGTAATCAAGTTCCTCCTGACAAACTTTTTGGTTTGGACAAATCTGAGTTATTCTAAGATGAGCAATGTTAATTCTTTACATCATGTGGTTTTTCAAAATGTGAACGAGAAAATAGATAAAAATTAATGTGATCACTCCAAAAATTGTAAAGAAAGTAGCTCGCCCATATGTGACAAATAGTATAAAAGGTCCAAACATCTGAATATGAAACCGAACTATTGAAAAAGTTTAGAAGAGGTTAACATATTGATCCTAATCGGTACTATTTGAGAATCATTCCCTGATTTGTCAGCCCAACTGATACCCTTGATTTGGCTAATAAATCCATTATACATGTTGTAAACCATAGAATTTCTTACTTTTCTAAGTGCTTGTATATGAATAATTTAGTAAACTGAGTCACCATCAGAGAAATTATTGACAGGGTAGCGTTAATCAATATAGTATCAACTAAATTGTCAAGAGATTGACGATCAAAGAGGATTTGGAGCATTGAAAGAAGTATGGGACAGCTGGTCCTGGCTCAAATATTTCTTTTGGGACATATAGTGCTTTTCCTCTATGGATTAGACCTTTATCTATGTCAGCGGCAGCAATTTTCTAGCCAACTAGAATTATGACATTCTTATTATAACTGACTTAATTTATAAGTATGTGACCAAATGTGAATTAAAGAGGATACACTGTCAATTCAGGGTCAGACTCTGCAATTAATCTCGTTAGAAGGGAAAACGCCCTTTAATAAAAAAGGAACAACTTAATTAACTTTTTATACAAAGATGAGATCCTGCTTATAGGATATAATTAGTTGGCAAGAAGATCTGAAGATTACAGAAGCATGCAAACAGAAATTGGGAGGTCCGATCTGAGCAAAGGAGGGTGTAACTATTCCGCCAGGAATGCAGAAAGTTGTAGAAACCTATAACAAAAGAATCAAATATGTTACATAGCTCATATGCCCAAATTTTCAGTGGAGTAAATTGATGCCAAAATAGTCCAATAGCCAAATTGGACCGCTGATTTAATTTGCTAGTGTTGAATAATACCAACTCATCTTTAACTTTTAAAATTTGGGGAAATCAAAGACGCAGAAAAAGAACAGCAGGTAAGTGAAGATGCAGATCCCTGAATTGAACTTTATTTTTATTTAATGTAATAAAGTTGAGCAAGGTGATCCTAGCATTTCTCTGGCATTGCAAGCGAGACAAGAAAAAGACAGAGCAACTGAGAAGGGCCAATGTCCCAGAAGCTTAAGGTTTTGTTTTTGTGACAAAACCTTATTGTGCCCAACAATCAGGTAAGGCATGAGGCTTAACGGCCAAGAGAAGCTGCAAGATTTCTAAACTGAGGTTTGGAATGGTGGAGGCTTGACTTTTTCAAAATCACACTTTGGGAAGACCATCTCCTAACCATGCTTGAAGCTCTTTCAAGCCTAATGCATTACTTAGAGTAAAAACCCTGGTTCTGCGCCAACTTTAGTTGTAAACCCCTTAGGCGTTTTGACTCAAATTCAGAATCTAAATTCTGAGTCAAAGTGGGACAAACGGTTTGAACTGTAACATCACAAACCCCCGCTAAAGTGAACACCCTCAAAAAGAAAGCTCACAAGCTGGAGGCTGCGACATGAAGGCTTCTTGGTATGAGTTTTCTTAAGACCCAAGAAATTTCTCTGAAATAAATTTCAGATCCCTCATGGTGAGTGAACCCCCTATTAGGGCGAGTTGAGACTGGTCTTCTTGATCAGCTCTTCCAATGTGGGGAGAATGCCTGGCACTTGGCTGGGATGCACTCCCTAAATGGATGCACAGTCCAGTGTAGCCTGGCAGCAACCACCATGTAAAAGGGATGACCAAAAGGGAGGGAATCTGCTGGTCCAGGTTCCTTTGGTGCTATCCAATCTCTGATGCAGGGGAGACCTCATCTGGATAAACACCCACCATCTCCTTGGTTCCAGGTTGGCTATCAGTCACCAGCTCCCTCTGGTAATGGTTACTCACAACTGGGACCCAAGACAACAATGAGGTCAGGTGAGTGGATCTTGAAATTAAGAAAGAAAAAAAATGTGAGTTTGGAATTATGTAACGAACAGAACCACCCAGATTCAATTTGTCAGATGCCTGGATTTTCAGCGGAGTAAATCAATGCTGAAATAGGTCCAACAGTTAAGTTGGACCACTGAGGTAAGATGGTGGGGTTGAATAATATCAATCCATCTTTAACTCTTGAAATTTGGGGAAATCTCAGACGCAGAAAAAGAACATCAGGTAAGTGAGGATGCAGATCCCTGAAGTAACCCTTATTCTTATATAACATAATAAAATTGAGTGAGGATATCCTGAAATTTCTCTGTCATTGCAAGCGAGACAAGAAAAAGATAGGGCAACTGAGAAGGGCAATGCCCAGAGGTCAAGGTTTTGTTTTTGTGACAAAACCTTGTCGCGCCCAACGCTCAGGTAAATCATGAGGTCTAAATGGCCATGAAAAGCTGCAAAATTTCTAAACTGAGGTTTGGAATGATGGAGGCTTGGCCTTTTTAAGGTCTCACTTTGGGAAGCCTTCTCTTAACAATGCTTGATGCTTTTTTAAGCCTAAAACATAGCTTAAGAAAACCCTTGTTCCACGCCAACCTTAGTTGGAAATCCCACAGGCGTTTTGACTCAAATATTTAGAATCTGAATTCTGAGTCAAAGTTGAACAAACGGTTTGAATCATTTTGTTACAAAACCGGGATAACATTGAAAATCTTAGAGCAGCTATAGTAGAGATCAAAGCTTCTTGGCAAAGATTGAAGATTGAACCTTGGGTAGCTCCAGTGATTTTAGTCCCTGGTCATAAGGAGATTTTTATCCTTTTAGCTTATCTGGGAAATAATTTGATGAAAGTCATAAAATATCAATTAGTTGCAATTTTCACTATTGAATACAAAATTTGAAGATTCATTCCTTCTATAGTTCAGGGAATTTAGTAGAATTAAAATTACCTGGGGTTCTTATAGTAATATTCATATGTTAATTGAGGAAGACCAATTAGTTGGTTTGCAAAGAATCAAAAAGATGATATTTGGTCTTTTTAACAAAATATAGAAATATTTTTATGCAGTATAACCACAATTTGGTGTATGCAAAGAATTTTTACATTGATTCAAGTCTGGAGAAACTGAACTAATCCAGATGAGACCCATTTGGATGTCTCAGGAAGCAGAGGCATTAGTTGCCAATGAAATGAGAAGTTACTAGGGCATTGAACACTTGTGCCTTCATCCAGATGGTGGGATAATCTAATTTAGTAGTTAAGAAAAAGTTTTATTAAATAGAATTATTATTGATTATCTTCGTTTTATCAAAAATTATGGGGAAAAATTCATATTGTCAAGTTTTTGAAATGACTGGATTATAAGCCCCTAAATAGCTACAGCGGATTGGCTATAATCCGCCAACCATGATGAATAGTTTTGATTTTTTGTTCGCCTTAAGATGAAACGATATTGGGTTAGAAAGTTACTTAATCTCTAAAAATAAGGCAATAAGGCGATGTCAATATTTGATGAATATTGCATAGATCGCCTCAAACTAATGTGATAGGGAATTTAAGAATACCATACTCTGTCAGAGCCATTGAGAATATGGCGGAACTGAATAGTCTAATCCAAAGGAGTGGTATTGACCAAAGTTGCTAATATATAAGCGAGATGGGATGATTGGGTAGGAGGTTGTTAATAGGAAAGCAGAGAGTAGAGCAGAAGGCATATTCTAATACTAATTTAAAAAAGTATGATCAGAGCTAGTTGCTTCATGTCTTAATTAGATCTTTAAGATGATTTGTGAACCAAAAATCCTCAAGTCATTTTTCTGTTGATTAGTGGTTTTGATCCTGTGCGACCCTTATGGCATATCCCAACAATACCGCCAAAACTATAGCAGTGGTGCTCACTACAGGGGCCCATTGATCAACCACAAAAGAAAATAAAATTCACCCGTTTCCATCCATGTCACATCAGGCCTGCTTTATTGTGGAATCTTCATTGCACACTGCACAAGCTGAATATGCAGAACTTAAACTTGCATTAGACCTGTGCTCAAAAAGCAGAATGAGCTCTCCCAAGAAAGGAATGATGTAATAACCCAGCTCAAAATCATGTTTAATCAAATGCGGATTATTGGCCAACAAAACAGGCAACTTGATAATTTCCTAGACACTACTGAATGACTGCATTGTGAAGAGCAAAATTGAAAAATACCTTCCAGTCCCCTCATTGGGAGGTATATGAGGGACCAGGGGCTGCTTAAGGGAGAATTGTATTATGGAGAATATGACACTTGGAATGAGCCACTAGACCCAGGAGGGCAGCTCTAAATATGACTATGTGTCAGAGAGCCAATTCCTCCAATTAATGGCTATACTGCCTACTGAAGAGACCCTCGTTAATTCTAAATCAGCGGACAGACCCCCCAAAGATATACCAGCTACTCATAGAGACTGATTATGGCCTTGACTCATTCCTCAGTACGCCCCAAAAAGTTGCTGTTATAAGCGGGAGGAGGTTTGTATCAATAAGCTGCCTCCATTTGATCACAATGGGAATATCTACGGCTTCTTCAAACGTTTTGAATTTGCAGCGGAAGGCACCTTAGATTAGCATATAGGTAAACTGTTAATACCCGCCTTATATGCTGGGAGTGCCAATCAAGTCACTTGCTACCTTCCAAGCAACTCCATTACATATCAAGGAGTGAAGGATATGGTGCTTCAGCTGTTCATGGGTACCACAAAGATGTCACAGCAAAATGATAGAATCTTGACAATTGGGACCCAATGTAATGAGACCCTCACTGCGTTTGCTAAGCAATTTACAGTGAAAGCTTATGTGCTGATTAGGGAAGGGACTTTAAAATACAATGTGTGTATTGCAATGACCTCCACAGTGAAGCCATACCGTGAGCTATACAATGTCATGACCCCATGTTTGGATTATGACTTACCCTGCTCATTATGTTCAGTTTTTGCACTGAACATCTGCTACCTTCCCTCCACCTAAGACAGAACTGAGACATACTACTGCTGTCTTTGGACCTTAATGTTTGGGAAAATTCTTTTGTCCTGTCCAGTTTCCACCTAGTAAACTATGGCCTTATTATAATCTCGCGCTTCAAACTTGGTTGAGTTACCCCCAGAAGTCTGACTTCAGCTACAGCCCTGTCTATGAAAATTTTCAGCAGCCCAACTTCTGACCTGGACCTAGTTACGTCAATTGTCAGCAATCATCCTATCATCCTGGCCCTGGTTAAGCCTTTTGTCAACAATCAAACTATCAGGCCAGCCCTTCTTATGAAAAGTAAGGATGCGGACCTTGCAGGTAAATTGGTTTGAGTGTGGTCGCTTTTGCCACCTTGCATGAAGTTGCTCTAACCGTTTAGTTCACTAAATGCAACAGGATCAATACTACAAGGGAAAAGATGAGGAGGGATAGAGAATGTACTCTCTACCTTCGCAAACACAACCTCAAACTTCTCACCTGAATCAATTGTATTATATCCAGCAGAAGTCCCTCAATACAATGAAATGTCCTTATATCAGCAAGCTGTTGGAGGAGTGAACGTATTGACATGGGCTCAAGACAAGGGCATGGCAGATGAAGGTCCCCATGAGTAGCCAAATTCATACGCCTGTCCAATTTTTGACCAAGCTTCTTTAGACAATCTGGATCCAGCCGCAGATGCACCTTCCCTGAAAGATGTAAACGTGGCCCTTCTATTAGACACCATAACTAAACAATACACCAAAGTTGGTAAGGGGACTTTGAGTTTCTTTGGGAAAAGAGATCCCTTAAATGTCCATGTATTAAACAGTCAAAATTCTACTTATTCTGAGTGTACATAACGTGACATTTTTGTAGCAAAAAAATAGAGTTCGCGCATTATAATAGATATGGGCGCCCTAGTCAAAATTAGCTTCCACCAAGTTGGTGGCGAAGTTAACGTTAAAACCTGATGTAGAACATCAAATGGTGTATGGGACCGCTGGAGCGAAAAGCACGGTCTCTGAGGGAGCATACAGCGCACTAACTTTCCAGTTTGGGTCAATTGTCATAATGCCCTGGTGATAATGCTACTGGACAATAATTATGACCTACTAATTGGAACTGCTTTCATGCTACACTTTGGGGCCAGAAATTGATATGACAGTGGAGACCTTAGAAATTCTAGGGTAGCAGATCCCAATTTACTTTACCTTCAGCGCTGTGCCAAAGGATCTGGTGCACATGGTTCATATTAACCTTGCATACAGTGACAGGGTGATTCTGGTTTATTACCATCTACTAAAGAGCAAGAACAAGACCTTCCCCAGCAGATATATGAATAACAAGGGTTGCCTTTAAAAGCTGCTGGATCTATATCTGTACCCTCTGGATAACAAGTGATAGTAAACACTGAGTTATAGGTGGTTGTGCCAGTTGGGCTTTATGTGGAAATCATTGGGCCTTATCATAAAATATGGCTTGAGCCTCAGGTGGCTCCAAAAATATACTCCTGGTACATGGGGAGATTGAGGTTTTTCTGGCAAATCTACAGAACAAACCATTGCTAATATGCTGGCATCAAATAGTGGCATTTTTACTTGACCCAGTTGAGGAGGTCCTTCAGGTTCATAAGTTTGGGTTACTGGATGAATTTGGTTTACCCATCAAGCCGCAGCCCAGCGTAATGATGGTGGTACTATGGAAGGATTCAATAGGGTTATCATAAGAACAAAAAAAAGACAAAAAAATAGATTTATTTCAGAAGTATAAGGAGATTTTTGCCATCGATGACCACAATTTAGGGTGCAATCAGGGAGCGTTACATTGAATGGACACAGGGGATCATCACCCTATAAGGTCTCAGCTTATCCGCCAATCAAGGGCAGCTGAAGAAGTTGTCACCGAGGAAAAAGATAATCTGCTTGAACAAAGAATCCTTGAACTGTCTAAGTGTTCATGAGCTTTTTTTGTTCTGACTATAAAGAAGAAGGACTTTATCAAACTGGGTAGCAATAGAATACCAGAAACTCAACAGTATCAATTATAAGGACTCATATACCTTGCCTCAGATTGACAATGCTTTGGATCTGTTAGGAGGAACTTGCTACTTCTCAGCAATGGATCTTATATTGGGCTACTGATAAATTGACTTGCCCACAGTAGAACAGTAGAAATGCGCCACAAATTACATCCAAGGGGCTTTTCTAACTGACATGTATGCCTAAAGGGCTATGTAATGCTTCAGCTACTTTTCAACGAGATATGGACGCTGTCCTTGGTGACCTGAAGCTGTCATGCATCCTCATGTACCTCGATTACATTTATGTTTTCTCCCAAACTTTTTCTAAGCACTAAATCATCTAGAAGAGGTGTTCACCAGATTGCTGAGGCAAGCATTAATATTAAGCCTCATAAATGTCACTTCTTCAAAGACCAGCTGGGATATCATAGGTTTTTGATAGACTCAAATGGGCTGAAACCACAGCTGGCCAATGTGGAGGTCATCCAAAAAATGACTACGCTCCATAGTAAGCGCAATATACAGGTATTTATGGGAATGGTCGGCTACTACTGGCGCTTCATCCCCAATTTCAGTTGTATTGGGGGGCGCTATTTGAGTTGTTAAAAAAGGATGCAGTGTTTTATTGGACATAACACCATCAATGCTCCTTTAACACTTCGGATAGCGCTGATCAGTGCACTGATGCTTCACTATCCAAACTTTGATAAAGAGAACATCGTCTAGACGGATGCATTCCTTTCCGCTTTAGGAACAATCCTATCTCAAAAAGATAATAAGGGGAGGAGCACCAAATGGTTTACTGCAGTCAAAGCCTGAATAGCCATGAACGTAATTATACTGTGACTGAGGGAGAGTACTTAGCGGTAATCTATGCTTATAAGCAATTTATGGTATATTTTTATGGGGTGAAGTTCAAAGTTTGACGGATCATGCCTCATTACGCTGGTTGCTGAACCTCAAGGAGCCAGAAGGCCGCCTAGCTAGATGAGCCCTCAAACTGCAGGCGTATGACTTTGAGATCCTTCACTGATTGGAAGCAAATCACCAGAACGCTAAAAGCTTAACAAGATTACCAATCATTGCCATAACAGAGGATCTCAGCATTGTGTTGTACAATAAGATGCTCAGCGGAAATATGATGAAGAATTACTTAAGTTATAAAGCGTTATATAAAATGTGAGCAAATTACTTCCAATAGAAAGTGGAATTGTAAAAGTGGATTGGCACCTCTACGGTGAACTTCCCATGACCCTTGGCATGGCCTAGCATTATCATGAGTGCACATAAGGCAGTCGTACATGGTGGCATGTGCAAGATATTGGAATTGTTGCGCATTTTTAGGAATATTGGGAAAGCATGAACTTTACTGTGCTTAAAACCATCTCCTGCTGCCACCAGTGTCAATTGAAAAGCTGTTCCACAATAAGTCTTCACTCTGGTTAGTGAAACCACATTTTCTTGGCATACAGTTTCCCTTGATTTCGTTGGCCCTCCGCCAATGGGAGCTAACTGGTCCACATACATTCTGGTGGCGATCAATCATTAAACTAGGTGGGTTGAAGCAAGGTGATATGTGATTTGGGGGCAGGCACAGTGGCAAAAGTACGTAAGGGTATGCAGTATCCAGAGGCATGGCTGTTATCAGTTCATTCTTACCATTAACAGAACCAACTTCACTTTACACATCCTTCCAAAGTTGAATGAGCTTATGTCCATACGCGGGGTTTTGATGACCCCATATCACCCCAAGTCCAGTAGGACGGTTGAGCGATTTAATGGGACCTTAGTGAACATACTCCAAAATTTGGTAGCAGATTGACCTTCAAATTGGAATTCCCTCCTTTCCACCGCTGTTTTTGTTTATAACATTAGCTATAATATGCTAAGGGAAAGAGTCCTTTTTAATTACTGTAACTATGACACCCTGCTCTTCTGGCACTGCTCTATGCCTGCGGCGAAGATAACGGCGGAATGGATCCTCAAAGTTACCTGACTAATTTGGCTGAGACTTTAATCAAGTTGCAAATCAAAGCGTAATCCTTCAGTTTTTCTAAAAAGATATGAAATAAGGCCACTGATTGGGAATGGTGTAGCGGGCTGGCTCAGTTTATAGACAAAGATCTGGTTCTAATCCATGACCAGCATGGGTTCTGTCAGAAGCACAAATTGACTCTCATCTGGATTGGTCAAAATGAAATTATTGAGAAAACAGTTGTCAACGCCTGTACTATAATAGACCCCGTGAGCAGTTGGAGTATCAAATGAGTGCATGCTAAGTTCCTTTGGGCGTATAAACAATAGGAGACTTATTGTCCAGTCAAGGGGGTAATGTCAAGTCTTTGATATGACTGGATGATAAGCTCTAAATAGCTACAGCGATTTGGATCTAATTCGCCAATCATGATGACTAGTTATGATTACTTGTGCGCCTTGAGATAAGGAGATATTGGGTTAGAAAGGGTTATTATTAAATCACTACCAAATAAGTCAATAAGGCGATGTTATTATTTAACAAATGTTGCATAGATCGCCTCAAACTAAGGTGATAAGGATTTCAAGATATCATACTCTTCCAGAGCCTATGAGAATATGGAGAAACTAAATAGTCTAAGCCAAAAAGAGTGTTACTGACTGAAGTCACTGATATATAAGTGAGATAAGACGATTAAGAAAGGGGGTTGTTAATAGGAAAGCGGGGAGCAGAGCAGAAGGTATCTACTAATACTAATTTAAAAAAGAAGTGTGGTTAGAGATAATTGCTTCATATTTTTATTGTAGCTTTAAGTTGTTTTTAGGACTGACTATTCTCACATCATCTGTCTTTTGTTCAGTAGGTTTTACCATATGTGACCTTATGCGTATCTCTATAATACTGCCAAAATTATAACACATACCCTTTACAAAGAATTGACAAAGAATTGGTTTAACTAGGAGAAGACAAATTCTTCTAAGCGAGTTAATCTCTGGTTTCTGGAAAATTAATATGCTTTCAGAGTTACCAGTAAAAGTATGCTATTATAAAGACACAGGGTCTGTACCAGCCTACAAGGATGCTTTAAGGCTAATGCAATGCACCTGCAACTTTTCCAATGGACGATAGATATAGCTTATACTAAACCTGAAGCTTTCTTTCATCTTAATCTGTCTGGACGAAATTAACAAGTTCAGTCAGAAATTTATGGACCATCTGCATCATTTAGGAAAAGTATTTAAGATGATGGCTGAAGAAAATCTTAGGATAAAGCCGTAAAAAGCAATTTTTGAGAAGAATTAGAGTACTTAGGATTACTTATTAACGCTGGTGGATTAAAATAATATTATCTGAAAGTGGAAGTCATATAACAGATGTTTTCCCTAAGAGTGTTTGCAATATACAGGTTTTTTTTTGGAAAAGGTTAACTATCTAGCCAATTTATTATGGATTTTGCAAATAAGGCTGATCCATTATTTTACTTCTTGAAGGATCTAATAAAAGTTTAATTGAATTGAAGAGAGGTCAGAACGCCTTCGATGAAAATAGAAGTATTTGATGAAAAGTTCTATACTCAAATATCCAAAAACTTGAGAATTCATTCATAATCTAGTCAGATTCGTAACTTATGGCAATAGGGGGCCATACTCGGTCAGGTTGATGAGCATGGGGAAGAAAATTACTTTCTTATGTTTGCTGTAAATTATTAAAAGCTGAGAGAAATAATACAATCACTGAGCGTGTGTGCCTTGCAGTCCTTTATGTCTATAAGCAGTTCTGCATCTCTATTCATGGGAAAATTTAGTATTATTACTGACCACGCCTCTCTCCAGTGGCTACACAATTTATAGGAACTTGAGGGGAGATTGGCTCAGTGGGCTTAAAAATTGCAGGTTTATGACTTTAAGATCAAACTTGTTTTGGAGACAAGAACTAGAATGCTAATGGGTTGTTGAGGTGACCAGAATTTCTTTCTGTGCAAGACTGGGCTGATGACCTGTTTGAACTAATGATCAGAGGAGATTTATAGGATGAACTGGCAAAAATACATATTGTGTTGTAAAAGGTCATGGAGAAATGAAAATTGTGAAGAGCCATCTTTCAATTTAATGGATGACTAAAGGCTTTTGTTTCTGAAACTTTATGAATGGCAGAATTAATCTGGGCTGCGCAAAAGGCTGTCAGCTGTGGTGGGTTGAAAAACGTTGAGGCATATCCACCAATGCTATTATTGAAAATCATTAACTTAGGACGTTGTTAATATAATTTCTTTCTGCATAGAGTTGTAACTCCGTAATTGTACAAGGATGTGACTAGATACCAATTAATTAATCGGGTTTCATGTGGCATGTGGTTTCCATATACATAATGAACCCTGCTGAGCATGAGTACTGGAGGAGTATCCTGCATCATTGTTTTCACCAATCACCTTACATGGTGAGTCAAACCTAGGGATGTGATCTGAGAAGATGCCATGAGTACTGTGAAGTTCATCATGTAGCAGGTTTTCTACCAACATGGTTGTCCCCAAGTGATGTTAAGTGACAATGGGACGAATTCCACCCTCTCATTAATCCCTGATTTAATGATATATGATAAATAAAAGGGTTATATCTGCTCCTTAATGGACTTGAATGAAAATATTTATTGAAAAAGTAAATGTTACGCTAGCCGCTGTTCTTAGAAATTGATGTCAGGTAAAGCTTCTTTGTGGTCTTCTTATTTTGAGCTCAGTAACTTTCACGCACAATATTAGCTTCCATATAGCAATGTAAAAACACCGCTTTGAGTTATTATATGATTGGCAGGCAGTGTTACCACTTATTCTTTATTTACAGTGGAGCTGGCACCAGGGATGAGTGTGGAGGGATACTTTTATCAGCCACAAACATAAAAGGTGACCCTCAGTCTCAGTCATATGATATAACAATTTAAAGAAGGGTTGAGGTTAAGAAGACCAATGATAAGGTTTGACCTAGCCTAAAAAGATATCTGTTGGAGAATATGTTGCTTTTATAACATCATGGGTTTTTCACTGAACAATTTAGATGCATTATGGTTTAGATTGTTTATAGCTATAAAAAATTGGTAACTGATGCATATATAATCAAGAACGTTACCAATGGTCGTGTAGTCATTTGAGCATATAGTAAATACCTAAAGAAGTGTTTTTAAAAAATAAAGAAGTATCAAATTTGAAAATAAAAAAAATCATAAATTATTTATAATTCCAATTAAAAAATAAAGCAAGAGAAATTAAGTTATCTTTAATTTTTTTGGGGGGGTCTCTTCTGTTTTTTACGTTTCAGGAGCCTTGAAGAGTGAGGTATGAGCCCAATTTTTTTGCATCTGGGGAAGGGAGGTTGGATGGCATTCATGGTTAATAAAACACCAAAGCCAATCTGTAATTAAATTTATGCAGATTTAAGGCTAGATGAAACCACGTTCTTTGTACATAAGTTGAGTTTTGGGAAGTGCAACAATAGGGAGTAAAAAAAATTATTCCAAATTTTCTAGATGAGAGACCCAAATTAAGGGGAAGCAACAATGAAAGAAAAGACAATCAAAAAATAATTTGTGTAATTTATATAGGGCACAGGCACCGGAAACTGTGTCAAAATTGCTTGATGATGAGTTTTGATAAGTACGCTTGTCATATGGGATAGTGGTGTACAAGGGATATGCACTGGAGGTTGCCAGATAATACTGCCAACTATAGCCATTGAAGGAAGACATTGCCAAATAGTTCCTGCCATGATGTATTTATGTAAACACCAAACTTCATCTTAGAGGTGACAACTACGTGCTTCCTGGATGCAAAAAGGGAAGGTATAATGAGAATTAGGTGAGTTGGGGAGTTAGTGGGCAAGATGTGAAAAATTTCCCCCATGAAGTGCAGAACGTGCATTGCTGTATCTTAAATAAGGACATGATCAAGGGCTACAGCGTTGAAAGAAATACCATGAGGCTCAAACAAAATGCCCTAAAGATCTTTATAGTGAGCTCAAAATGTTCCCAATTATGACAATCAGATATGACGATAGGATAGTTGGCTTGTAGTATCAACCAATTTTAAAAAAGTAACTCTGGGAGAAGATCATATTTATAAAGGAATACTTGATCTAAATTAGGAAAGATGGGTTCTGTGGGCTTTATAATTATGGCTGAACTCAACATGGGCAGAGCAGAATCTAGCAAGGACTTATAATCTAGCTTGGTGATAGGAGAAAGAGGAATAATAAAGAAGTTTGGTGAAGCAATTTTCATCACTGTTTCCTCTTAAGGGATGGGCACTGTTGCTGGAATTGCTGATGAAGAATTAATCAATTTACTTGACTCAGAGCGCTGGATCTTGTGAGGTCAAATATGATACTTCTTCAGGTGGTCATGACATCACTTAAAAAAGTTAGTATCCATTTCTGATAGACCGGCCAAATACTGTTCATAGTGTGTTTATTAGAAGTTGTGGACATTTTTTGTAAAATCTGGTCAATCTGGGAATCTGTGATTTATATATGACCACATTATCCAACTTATGATTGATTAAGTTTTAATTTATTCTATAATTGGTTCATTTATTTATTTTTCATATAATTTAATCTTTAAAAGATTGTTTGTATAGTCCTCTATTTGATGATAACTGATAGAATGATTAATTATAATTTATAAAGGATGCAAATATGAAATTGTTTTTTGTAATTTTGTCAGGGATTGTTGCCAACAACGTGGTGATGAGTAAGGCTCAAAATGGCACTTATTTATGGGAAATTCATTAGTTATAGTAGCTGATGTGATAGTAGATTTAATGACATTTATCATGCTATTCTTTATGAAATCAGCTGGGATTTTACCAAAAACAAACCAATATCTTTCTTTGTCAACTAGGCGTGCCAAAATATTTATGATTGCTATTATTATCTTACCACGTGTCTTCTAATTCTCTCGCCTATATATTCTCTAGTTTTAAATAACCACCTAGAATTATATCTTTTTCTGTTTGTTCCCAGTTGAGGACATCAAGTTTCCAAGTATATTTCTATGTGTCAACTGCCATAGTGAGGTTGAAGTCTTTTATTTTATTAGCATTTCCAGAGTAGGGGTTTTTTCTTTCTCGTAACAATCACTTTAGTTACTATGATTTGATTTGAACAGCAAATTTGGATAATCACACACAGGAAAGATGGGCGACTTTATTAATAAAAATAATACAACATGGGCGAGCGTCGCAGCAAGCGGTGCAATTAAAGTTGCAACTAAGGGCAAGAAACGCCCTGGAGGGGGACCAGGAACCAAATCCGCAAAGAAATCACAAACTCAGACACCATCTGGGTTTATGGTATTCACTGTAAAGCACGCGCAATATATTTACATTCAGTTCAACCAACCCTTATCAAAGGTGGAACATGGGATCAGACTCTTCCTTGAGGATGAGTCACTGACCCTGTGGGAGAAAAAATGTGAGGCACAGCCCTCACTTTTCCCTCACGCGGTGTATGTAGCCACCAACAACATGGGCTGCAGCTGGATTGATATTGGTTTCAAAACAGCCATTGAAGCCAATGCCGCAGCAAAAGTCTGTGTGGAAATTGCCCTCCCTGAGGGAAAATAAATTGTGTGCACCGCGCGCACCAGATGGAACAAAGCAAAAACTTTGTTCATCTCTTTCAACTTGCTCCCCACCAACCTTCCTTGTAAGGTAATCGAGGAGGAGCTCCGCAAAGGTCTCATGGCCTACAGAGAAATTCAGCAACTCAAATTACAGCGATTTGACCTGATGCCCAACCTGTGCACGGGCAAAGCTATTGCTGTAATCAATCCCTTCCCCAAAGTGGAATAGGACTTATCCAGAATTCTCCACACAGCAGAATTTCACTTCACAGATGGGGGCCAGTCAGCTGCATTCCAAGTTACACCGGAACACACACTGCCCATTTGCAACCACTGTGGCTCACTGGGCCACAAGGAACACGCATGCCCAGTGAAAGAGGGCTTAATGGAAAATGACTATTGTGAGGAAGCAATGGACGAAGATAATGAAAACTTTGCCAAAATGACTGACAGTCACCACCCATTACGCTGGGGTGAAGATGGACTATACTCCATCGTGGACCCAGTTACAAGCAAACGACGTAAAGTGGCACAAAAAGCCCACAAGTGAGCAGCAGCTGAAGCGGCAGCACACGCGGAATCCGCCATTAACCCTGGAAAAATTCAGGAGGATATTGCGGATATTCACTAAACCAACCAATCAGAACAATATGCCCAGGTCAAAAACTTTCACAGTAACCTGACTGAGTCACAGAGCGACATCAGTCATGCACATATTGAGAAACAACGCAACTACAATTTGGGTGAAAATGTGGTGCACAATTTACCAAAGTTGAACCTCAAAAATACAAAATCCAATCAACAATCCGCATCAAATCAACATGAGACCTGTGCAGGAAAAGTTGACACAAATGCAGAAAACCACAACTCCATTGAATCATTGGGTCAGATCAAGGGAACCAACAATGGCAGTGAAAGAGTTGAAGTACAGACGTGGAGCATGGCCAAAATGAGCCATGGTGGGATAGGGCCAGAGGGCCCTCCCAACCTCTCCTGAGGCGCCATGGGTACCTCAGTGTCAATAGGGATGCTAAACATCGTGGGAGCCAGGGCTCATACATCCCAAGCCAAAAAGCTGTCATTCCTGTGAAAACCTCTTGTAGACATCTTGGCCATCCAAGAAACCCACTGCCTACAAGGGGAAGAAGAATCCTGGTCAACCAGGGTCACACCATCACAATCAGTATGGACGTCTCACTGTGGGGTGATCATCCAAAACAACAAAAAATTAAAATTACAAATTTGTCATCACACTTTCATGGTCAAGTCTTAATAGCAACAATCACGTGCCAAGAGGAAATAATTTCAATAGCATTATATATGCACTGTGCACTGCAACTGAGAGAAAACAATTTTTTGAAAACATTTCTACTCTCATCCTCCCACCAGATACCATTATGTTAGGTGATTTCAACTGTTGGGATAACCCCAATACAGATCGATGGCCTAATCCCAGGGGATACCCACCTGGACACATTGAATATCGCACAATGAAGGCATCTCTTGGCTTATAGGATGCTCTTCTCCCCAATTCACCACTCCTTCCCCACATGATGTGGCCCAACATATGCGAGGGAGTGCTCATATTGATGATTTGCATTGACCACATCCTCATCCCACAATCCCACTGCTCAAGAATTTCTAAATTTAAAAACAAAAAAGATCGATTTTTCTGACCACCAATTAGTTACAGTGCAGTTAATGCCAACCCAATACCACACACAGGTGTCGCCTTGGAGAAAGCTTCACCTGGAAAATATAAAGTTGCCTGAGATATCCGACTGGGTTGAAAACAAGGCTACAAACCTAGAATTCACAGCCCCCATTTACTTCGGATCCTATTGGAACATGGGATAATTTCAAAAAGGATTCAATCAACAAAACCTGATATATTGCATCACGTAAGTACACCGCAGACATGGCCACAATCAAGCGTACCTTGGCGGAAAAAGACCACCTGAAAATAAATACTCTGAGATCTGGCTAAAGCCCTAACTGGGGACGCAAATGGGCAGAAATTTCTGCTTGACTTAACAACCTCATCTTTGAACACCAACACAGAATCAAAGTATCAAACAAAGGTAAGTTCATAAAGGAAGGCGAAACCTGTTTGACATACTTTTTCCACCAATTCCACTCCCGTGGAAACCAACCCACATGCACACAGGTCCACAAGACCAATGACACCGTGGCAACCGACCCTGAGGAGGTCAAGGCGGAAGTACACCGCTATTACACTGAATTATATCATGAAACTCCAACAGATACACAAAAAATTAAAGAATTTATACAAACTGCTGAGATACAAAGTACACCACCGAATTACAATATACTATCCCTTATTATATGGGAGGAGCTTTGGGAGACAATTCGCGGTGCACCACGTAGGAAATGCCCAGGGCCTGATGGGATACCCTACGAATTTTACAAAAAAATATTTTCAACAAATTGCCCCCCTCCTATTGGCGTCTATGAACCAGAGCTTGTTGGAAACACGCCTATTACCAGGAGGCCATGAATCCTACGTTATAACCTTGTATAAAAAGGGTGACAAGTTGGACCTGGCCAACTAATGCCCAATTGCACTCTCCAACACTGACACAAAAATTCTAACAAAAATTTTAGCAGCTAGATTAGGCGCAATTGCATCTGACGTCCTATCACCCAACCAGTTTGGGTTTATACCAGGGCGTTCAATCTGGAACAACATTCACTCTGTTGCAAACATTTGCCAATCCAAAGCAACTGGTGCCCTGGTCTTCTTGGATCAGGAAAAGGCGTATGACCGTGTTAGCTGGCCATACCTAAAAGAATGTCTACATGCCTTCAAACTCCCAAAAAGATTCATAAAATGGGCGATGCTCCTAACAGAATCTGCAACCATGGCTGTATGTGGCCCTGGATTCCTAATAAACAAGATTAAACCACACGGAGGGCTCAAACAAGGGGATCCCCTCAGCCCACTGCTATACGATTTTAACTTTGACCCACTCCTCCGAGTAACTGACTCATGTCTCATGGGGATAAGCACACAAGGACAACCAACAGTCAAGATACTGGCCTTTGCGGATGACTGCGTAGCAGGTATAGCAAACAATGAAGATGCCTGACAGCTGGAACGTACTCTAGAGGAATACTCCAAG
This sequence comes from Massospora cicadina, assembly GCA_022478985.1. Classification (NCBI taxonomy): domain Eukaryota; kingdom Fungi; phylum Entomophthoromycota; class Entomophthoromycetes; order Entomophthorales; family Entomophthoraceae; genus Massospora; species Massospora cicadina. Next base: position 55,936 of record JAKSZP010000062.1, on the reverse strand, counting down.
GTGAGCAATGCATCGCTCAACAAAAGGAAGACAGAAATCATCCTCTTAGGCAAATAAACAACAATTGGGCCACAACATCAGAACCTCATACCAACACAAAAAGAAAAAACCCAATTATTTTACCCTTTGCAATACCTCCCACTACCACTCCTGTCTGATATCTTGGAATCTGGCTAGAATAAGGGGGATATGCTAATGAGACAATGGAAAGTAACCTGTTACAACGAGTATCCAAACGCGTCGCCTCCCTCAGGGGAAGAACCCCAGGACTAACAGGACGAGTTACAGTTGCTAACTCGCTCATCCTCCCAATACTGTGGTACCAGGCCCATGCGATCGCCTTCTCACCTACCTTTATAACCTCAATCCGCGCGCTTATCCGGGGCTGGCTGTGGCCTGGCTCTCACCCTCCTATACGGATGGAAACACTATTTGGCCCACGCTCAAGTGGAGGCATGGGACTAGTAGATTTTGAGAGCCACGCCAATCACGTCCTAGTTACCTGGATAAAAGAAATCCTTGCTCCAGACCTCCCTCAACAACATTGGTCCAGAGAAGTAAGGACTAACTTTGCACAGGCGCTCAAATTAACCAACCCACATAGTCCACCTAGACTACTTTCATACCTTGCCAAGCACCCCACTGCAACGGGTCTGCATGGAACCTCCCCTCATTTCAAACATATCCTTTGAACTATCCGCCATATGGGATGGACCATAGAGAACAGGGTACTATACAGGGAAGGGGACGACCCAGCCCCTGATTCAAATTAAGAAACCCAGAAAACCACCCCCAGAGAGATATGCTCGCAACAACCCCAAGCATAGCTAGGATAGAATACCTAGATATGTTGGACATTCCCTATGATTTAACCATACAGAAGGCAATGTGTAAAATGACTCACCACCCACTCCTACAGCTGAGGATAAGAGCAAACGCCTGGCGCTGTCTGAGAAGGACCTATAGGACGGCGGACCAGTCCAACTCCCTCCACAAAACATGTGCAGTATGTGGAGGGGAGGGCTCCCTACACCACCGCCTAGAAACATGCCCCCCAACCAAAGCTATATGGCAGGAAGTCGCACGCCTGCTTAAGATCCAAAATGAACAGGAATTTTTGATATTAAAGAGCATCTTCGCGCTCCAGATTGAGTCACCAATCCCATCTACCCTCCGCTCCCTAATAATACTCATTGCAATGTGGACAATCCACACAATTGCATTAGATGCGTTCAAGGGCACAGTCCCAACCATTCAAGGGGTTATTAAAAGATTCCATGTCAACTTAATGGAGCACTTTCAAGCCTGGCTCTATGGATATATGAGACCAAGGCAAAAAGCGCTCATAGAATCATGGTTCCCACTCTGGTTCCTCCACACAGACCCTTTCCTTCACACCTGCTCCATAGCAGGGGAAACCCCCTCAGAGTAGTGCACCAACCCCCCATACCCAACAGTCCCGCTGGCAACAGGGGTAACTTGAGTACCCTGTGGTGCCCAAATTTATATTTATTAGTTATTCTCTTAGTTTCACATATATTCAGTAATGTCCGTCCCCTGGTCAGCTTACCTCAGTTAAGTAAAAGCATTTCCAGAGTAGGGCTGAATTTACTTAAACTTAGAAGTTTAATTAGGCTAATTGTCATCATAAACCTAGAAAGTCGATATTCTAATTCAAGAACTACCAGTTAAGCAAACTTGTCCAACAGTAGAAGTCCCATGGGTTTTATAAGGGAAAAATCTTGGTTCTAGTCATGAAAAGTGCAGCTTATATCAGGTAATATGTCTCTTTGATAAAATTGCTTGTGGTCAAATCAAGCATTGATGAATTTAAATAAAAATTTCTTATGTGGTATGTTATTAACTAAACTTTAGATATAATAGAGATCATTATATACCTAGATGAAACTAAATTTTCTGTCAGATGACATTGGTGAACCAGTATGTAAATGTCACTTTTAAATGTCACACAAAATTTATTCCAAAATTTCTCCTGTCTGACCTACAGACCTACAATCATCTTCTTTGTATTATGCACATGATACGGCTAGGCTGGCCAAGATTTTTAGCAAGAAAAATGAGACGAGAACCTTCTAAAGACTGAAAGAGTGTCCTAGTGTTATCTTTGTAATGGCCTTAATAAAGGAAGTTGTTCTTACTTTTTGTTTACTGTGCAAACTATAATGGGAACAAATAAAGTATCAACGAATGCTCTGATGGAAAGAGGAGCCACTATTAACTTTTATTAACTTGCAAGTAGTAAGAGCTGTTAATCTTGTTATCATAATAGGTCTCCTGAACATGGGGCACTTAGGTCCAATAATTTTCTTCCATTTCGTTGGCCTCTAAAGTTTGTGGCACATGAGCTTAGGTTATAAAGTTCTTAGCCATTTAGGTCTTTTATAACAATAATTTTTGGGAGGAATTGGTGGCGGCAACTGTTGTTGAACATAGATCTCAATCAAAATATGACAGCTTTTACTTCTAACCATTACTCAGGCAAGCTCTCATTACTGCACAATTTGTAATAAGGAAAGCAATAACATTTTGGCGGAATAATATGCTACTGACGTTTTCCCTGAACTTTTTAACTTCTATAGTTTTTTGAGCTCTTTATAGTGATATTTATCATGAACTATGCCATCTTCTAAAAATACAGTTAAGGTTAATTTTTTAGTGAATCTTATTAAAATAAAATTTAATCTGAACCTTTTAATGACCAATGAAAACAAGATTATTGCAACGTGGTGTAAAAACCCAGAAATTAATGCAAAAATTCGTTATAATGTTGAAAATTATTATTATAATATCCTAATTGTTGCAATATGAGTTTCTATCAAGTAATTCTTGGATAGATAAAAATAATATTTTGTTTTTGTTTAGGTTCTAAGCCCGCCATCAGTGCTGAGGTTTTTAGGCTTTAATGCCTAAACTTTTCAACCATTCTAACTACTAGTTTGTTACATAGTATTAGGCGGCAATTCTATTGCGTCCAGTTTGTAATTTTTTTTCTCTTCACCGCATTTCCCATTTCAAATAAACTAACATTAAACTCATTGTTTATCAGCTTTGGTCTTTGTTTCTCGTTTACATCTTATCAAAAAGTGGCTGATGACCATCTAAAAAAAAAAAAAAAAGTGGCTGATGACATCAAACCCCTTATAAACTGTTGCTCTGTACCAATAAACTGCCAAAGACTGCAAACCCCATAGTGACTCCAAAAGTGATAGAGAAAATTTTTCATGCATGTCCCTACACCTTAACCTGATGATTTCTAGGTGATTTTAGATAATGTTTAAGCATGCTGCTTCATCGCACCTCATCTACTTTGTGACCTATATAAGAATTCCGCCAAGAGAACAGTTTGGAACATCCCATTATGTGACTAGAGGTTGGGCAATGCCAAGGTGACTTCACCGCACCTCAACCTGATGGAACATGACATTAACTCTCATGCAGGATTAAGGATTAAATTAATGCTAGCTGTTTTACAAGACGTTGAGGAAATTCTCATTATAGTTGGATTTATATGTTAAACAATAATTTGGTTCTTGAGTTGATTCAGCCATTTCATTATTACAACACAAAATTCTTGGTGTGGTGTGGATCTTTCCAGTTTCCATGATGAGGACTTCCAGTGTCCTAAGAAAACCCAACCTCTACGTCTACCACATCAGTTAAATTGCCCTCAATTTTTGAAAGGGAGGATGGCGATAATTTAGAATGCTGATTATTTAGACCTATCACACCCACCTGAAGACCACCCAGGAAAACATAGATAGTACCCAGGAAACCTGGACTGCCAGTTGGTATTCTCCACATCTACCATTACAAAAAAAGATCCCCCATCAGACATTAGCTGGAAGTTATAACTATGATCAGAGTGGCTCCCAGGTAGCTGTCCTTTACCAAAAGTAATCTAATGGGCCATATATGGTATTTTAGGGATAGGATTACTCTGTTATTGGAGTATACGGGTATCCCTTCTTTAACCTAAGCACTGTGAAGGGTCTTGGGTTTTTGACTCAATTACTCAGTAATCTAGTCGCAAATGAAGTTTGAATGTTCTAGTAAATAACTCCTAGGTTTTCTTCTTCTTTTCTCTGTAGGGACGCCTTTAACAATCAGGGGAATACAATATCCTAGGATAGATAAATATAGGTTCTTATGACTGATTTTGATATTAAATTCAATAAGGAACTGTGTGCCTATGAAAAAGTCATAACCATCCTTCTCTAGCGCAACCACTGGGGCCAACACAACCAGTGATAAAACTGAAGAGACTGGGAGGAGTAAAAACCCTGAAATAAGGTCTGATGAGGCCCCGCAGTCCCATAATCCAAGATGTGGTTTTGATATAATGTGACCTTTATGCACTTCACTAAATGATAAGAAATGACGTTAACTGGTGATCTGGTATTGACTTTGGTCATAATTTTCATCTTATGGACAACTGCTTCAACATGGGTACCCTTAGTGCCAAAATGAAGGATTGAGTAAATCAGATTTCCTGGCAGAAAATAACCTGATGTGAGTTTTTAGTATAAATTGAAGGATAAGTTCTTTTAGAACTATGTGAGATAATTTACTAAAGCTCCAGCGGTAGCTTTTAGTAGAGTTTAAATCACTAGTTCTAATCTCTCGATGGAAAAGATCTTTAAATCAAGGCAAATCTCTGCTAGAAGCAGACAATATCTCTAGATAACGCTGGGCAATTTCTAATAAAAATAGATAAGAAATAAGGCTATAAACCATGTATGTTTATTGTTAAAAATTCAGGAATATTATAGCTTAATAAAAATTCAGTATTGAATAGGATATACTTTAAAGAAGTTTAGGAATTGATAAGGTACAGCGACTTTTTTATGATGCGCAGCTTTGGAGTTTTCTGGAAAACACTATGTTTCTAAATTCATGTGGCAGATTCAGGAGATCTGTAAATGGCAAGATCTTTATCTGATAATCTAGTGGATTCAGGAGGGATTCTGGATTTGAATTCCTTGTTAGGAGCTCATTATATATTGCAATTTTGGTAGCTTCTGCGGTGGTGGAACCCCATTGATTGAGTTGCAGATTATCTCTCTTCAAATTTCTAAAAGCTAGCACGAAATCCATCATTTCCAACAACCATTCATTATGCTTTAATCCTTATTTTTAGTACTGGTAGGGCCCAACCCAAGAAAGGGATGTACACGCATTATTATTTGTGGGTGCCAGATAAAAATGAGATTTAAAAACTCCCAATATGATGCCACAGGTCAAGCATCAGCTGTTATAACGAATGGGGAATGGGGTTAATGTTTTTTGTCAAGTGCAGCTTGAGAGCACACAAAAGAAAGGACATTTTGAGAGTCAGGGAGCCATTTGAATACTCTAAAAACGGAAAGCACTAAATATGATTCATCAATAATGAACATGTGTACAAAACTTCAATGTACAGGTCAAGCTGGATTTTAATGTATTTTAGAAGTTTCAGCCAAAGATAATTTCTTTCAATTTTAGTGGGTTTGGGGTAGTGGGTGTTGGCGCTACAGTTCCTTGGACTGGTGCTGGAGTTTGCGGTGGCTCAAAGCTGGAAAATCAGAGAAGAGCACTGAAAAGGAAATGGGAAAATATGGGTTAGTTTACTGAATACTTTATTAAATTAAATGCTTCAATATTTATAGGGTGCATTGGGACTCGGTACCTTTGGGATCTTTGGAGCCTCATCCAATAAGGATCTTTACTGATCTTCCTGAATGGCCTCCTTGAGGGCGTCCTCAATGGATAGCGTCGCTCACCTGACTGAGAGGGTGGAAAGGCCGCTCCACGTGACTCAATATTAGGTGAGGATGATCCTGAAAGAGTTTTTTCTTGGTTGGGTTTGATGACCAATTCAGCACAGCTGGATTCAGAAGATGGGAATTTGATACAATTTCTATCTCAAATCCCAACAGTGGGGTCATACAGAAATAATTTGTCTGCATCAATGCATGCGCAACCTGTGGTAAAACATGAGTCTACAATTTTATCTCTGAACTTCTCTGGGAAGTCATTAGAATTTGGTACAGGTCTTACTTTGAAAAGTGGCATTTTGGCTTTATGGAGGGCTTGGAAATGAAATGTTGATGGGTCATCCGCCATTTTGACATCTAATAGTTGGTGGAACTTGTAAGTGGTGAAGCCTTTACAAGCATTAATGGTACTGAGGAAACAATATTGGGCGACAAGTAAAAATTGGGCCAATCAAAATTATACTGAATGACCTTTGATAAATTAATAAGTAACTTATTTAAGAGCGACAAATGGGTTTGAATTTCCCAAAGCTTGGCCATTAAGGGGTAAGATTGGTGTTGAGAATTGCTTTAGTTTGGGTAAAGCCTTAACTTTAGAATTGTAGAATATCTATTAACTGTCTATTTCAATTTATGTATTGGTACGTTGGATAGTACCAACTGTTCTACTAACAATTACCTTTTTACTCCTTATATTTATATATTTTTCGTTGTTTAGCTCCTATTGTGTAGATTTTCTATATCAGGAGCTTGAGAAAAATTTGTAGGGATTTTTGGAGTAGAGTTTTTATACCAAAGATTAGTTTACCATACTGCATAGATTCTCTATACAGTAAGCCAAGAAGTTGGACTGGCCAACTGTAAACCATTTGACATATTATGAAGAAGAACCCACGCTATAATTGGGTTGTTGTGGAAGTTGTTGGCATATGAACCACCAATCAAAGAAATTTGAGATGGGCCTGAGCTACAATTTTCTTCTAAACTGTGTGAATTGAGTTTAATATTAGATGGCGCTGGGAGCTGTGCCTGCAGCTGGTGAGGAAGTAAGGGAGTATTGAGCCCATATGTGAAATTCTGCTAGTCATTGGCAGTGCTGACGCCAGGTGGATGAGGTTAGGAGGCTGCTGCAGCAGTAAAGAAAAGCGCTTATTCTTTGAATGGTTAAACTTAGAGCATAAAGAGATGAAAATACAGCTGTTCTCCATGAAGGCCCAAAAAGGATGGTTATGTATGAGTAAATGACAGTGTGGGGGAATGTGAGATGAGTGATTTGGTGGAAAGGTAAAATGTTGCAAAATCAAAAGTCCCACGATATAATTGGCCCATTTGGAACCAAAAACTGCAAGAAAGGGCCAGCGCCATAAACGCCAAGCCCTTAAGGAGCTCATGGAAGAGTTTCTTGTTATAGATGCAGTTGGGCGGGCCAAAATTTGAAATAACAGAGTAGCATTTGCTGGAAGCTGAGTGACAGTGGTGGGATTGGGCGTGTTTATATAAATAAGTGGCATTGTCGCAGCAACCATGGGCTTCACATGAGAAGCCAAGGTCAATGTACTCCTTGAAAGATTAGAAACTTCTAAGACTGGAGTTTGTACACCAGCTGAGCCAACTCAATGATGTCTTAACACTTGTAGAAGAAGAGATTTCTGTGTATGGCCCAAAGGTCAAAGTGCGGATTGCTAAGGTAGCACCAAGGGCCTCAATGAACCACCTGGCAACATGTGAGGTGATGGGCAAGGTCCTGAGAGGTACAAAGCGGCTACTAGGATTAAGAGAATAGCTTAACCAGCTCAAGAATGCTACAGAAGCTGTCAAAATATGATAGGAAGGGGTGCACTACCACCTCACGTGGGGAAGCAGGCGTTGAGTCCTTTGACATTTAAAATATGATGCAGCATGACAGCAAAGGTTGTACTAAATTCTACTTACAAAAGTGCATTTACTAATTTTGTGACTATAGTGAAAGAAAGACGTGACTTATATCTTATAACTTCATGATATTAAGGAAATATAATTTTGATTTACTCAAATTAAGACAGCCAGGGGTGTACATTACCAAAACTAAAAACTAATGTAACTAATTGATTCAAAAAAAACGCCCAAATGAGCGGATTGAATGAAACACATCAAATGAAAACAACCAACCAGGTGGGCAGCGGAAACAGCTTATCCCTCCATGGCAGAAGGGGAGGGGGGATCAGGGGGCTCATCTTCAGCAGCAGCTTCCTCATCCCAGAGTAAGATACGTGTCAATGTGGATATCAAGGGCGTCTGGGCATTGGCGGCATGTGGTTCAATATCACTAATGATCTGTATTTCATGTAAATTGCAGCTAGGAAAATGGCACTGATGTATTTTGCTAAAGCTTTTTTGGCTTTAATGCGGGCATCTAGGAGTTTAACAAACATGGTAATATTGGTTTGGGTGATCTTATCTTTAGGATTCCGTGCTACAGTTACCACGTTCCTGATAGCATCATTGACATTTTTTTGTAACTGATTCACTGAGATTTTACTTTTTAGGTGAAGGTTGAGGGGATAACAGGAGGGGAATACCTCCTGTGAGCATCGCCACTGATTTGGCGACAGCTTTGTGGAGGGGATGACAATCTGGTGTGGCAGCTGCTTCAACTGCAAGCTGGTAGTCATTGCAAAATGATTCAGCATTTTGATGTAGGGCATATAGATGAGGGGTATATTTGGCATCCCATTCTGCATTGACGAACCGCTCAATTTTCAGAGATGGTTCTACAATGATGTTACCTGATTCGTCAATTTCAGCTAATAACTCCCATGGGTTCTGGTTGAATTGAATTGGGGAATTGACGTATGGTTGAGGTTTGGTTGATTCATTGGAGGAAGCATGGGATTGAACTGGGTTCAAGCCAATGCTTGATTGGAGGAATCATTTGTGGCACTGGGGCAAGGAGGAGGCTGATTGGTGGATGCAGGTGCAGCTGCAGCATCAGGCTTTGGGGGAGGGGAGGTAGGATTGTACCACATGCCAGAACTGATGCAGGGTGGGCGGCGGATTTGAGGTCAGTGGATAAATAATCCAATCCATCAGAAGCGGCTAAGGAGGGGCATTTGCATCTCAAAGTGTCTCAAAACAGGATGGACAGATCATCTTCCCACCCTCAACGTGGGCCCAATATGGATGGTCATGGGCAGAAGGAATGACAGAGCAAGGAAAATCAATATAGCGAAATTTTACTAAATTCAGGGCTGATTGTAGCATACACCCTGAGGCCCAGTGAGGCGTGTGGCCCTATTTGGGACCATAAATTGTAAGATGAGGTTGGAGCCATAGGCTTCCAAACCGTCCATCAGCTCCTGGTGGAGCACTGCAGGGGGGAGGTGGGTGGAAAACCCAGCAAACTGGACCACCAAACTGGTGTCCGCTGGGAGCTGGGTCCAAATTGTGGGAATAGGGGTACCCTGGAATACCAGGGGCACAGTTGCCGCAGTGGCGGCGTTGGCTTCACAGGTGAAGCTGAGATTGAAATACCCCTTAGAGGTGTGGAAATCTATAAATCCGGTGGGGGTCATCACTGCCTATGCCATTTCTACTATGGCTTGGTCATGGTAAATGAAGAGTTTCTCATAGTTGACCCTTAGGCCAAAACGCATGTTGCTCTGGGGGAGCACCAGGGGGCAATGAGGTACTGCTTGGGTACAAGCGAGGTGGGCATCAAGATCCTTTGGAGGAACAAATCATCCCAGGGGTTTGGTATGACTGGGCAAGCCAGTCTGAATGTTCCTGCTGGACGGAAGATGGTGGGGGGAGTTTCGCTGCTGCCCAACACTGGAGCAGCTTGCAGAGAATCCAAGGACATTGGAGAGAAACTATGGTTGATGATTGGAATTTACTTGTTTTTTGTATAATTTGCTCAGTAAGTTATGCTGAGAAGAGAGAGAGCTCCAGAAAATATATTTTTAATGGATCTATTATGAGTTCTATTGGAGAACCTTTTGTAATTCATATATAATTATAATTAAGCATAGTTTTTTGGTATTAATGAGCTCTCTGACCGCCATCAATTCTGGGATCACTTATGCTTCTACACTTAAACTATTTCATAAATTTAGAAAGATAAATAAATACTATTGGGCAATGGTTTCATTTCGCCCAGTTTGGAATTTAATCTTTCTTTGCCACGTTGCCCATTCCAAATTGAAAACTAATTAATAACCCAATATCTATTTATTTAAACTGTTTTAGCTTTTGTTCATGTCTATCAAAAAAGGGGCTGACACCAACAATAAAACAACTCAACTTTATTGATCTGTCCTGATATATTGATTATTAGCTGAAAGCTCCACGAGGATTAAGGGTGACAGAAACCATATAATGAATGCAATTTCCCAAACCTTTACCTAATAATTTTCAAGTTGATTGAGGCCAGTTTTGAGCTTGCTGCTGCACCACAATTTTACTATTTTAACCCATTTTAATATGTTGCTAAGTAAAAAATTCACAATATCCTGCAAGGTGATTAAAGACTGATAATTTCTAAAGCAGCTTCTCTTCATCTTAACAGGGTGGGACGTGACCCACAACATCTAAGTGGTATTTAATATGTAGAAATAATACTTACTAAATTTTACTTTTCAAAAAATGCAAGTCTCTTTTTTAGCTGGTATTGCATGTTAAGTGGCGATTGTACCCTTGGATTGACACAACCATTATGTCAAGAGAGTGTCTGCAACTCTCTCATTCCCAGCAAGGTGATGTGGGATGCAAACCCACATTGCTAGGGAACTAGCCATTAAGAAAAGGGTAAGAAGACACCTCAAACGGTGCCTGTGCAAAAAGTGCCCCAGGCCAGGGTGTAGAACGCAACATATAAGACCAGGTAAGATAGAAACATAACAACTTGAGTAAACCCCAGAGGGCAGTCCATAACCAAGTGTAACTTGGCGTCAGGGAGCTTGGGTGCCTTGATCTGGAGGGGACCTGGGCGACCCAAGGGAGCACCTGGGATTTTGGTAAATTGCAATAGAAGGTAGTGGCCCACATAGTTGGAGACCTCCCCAAAGAGGTCCGCCACCAGGTTAGCCTAAGGAACCATAAGTAAAACGGGAAAAAATGGGTATTTTTATATAAGAAAAGTCAACCAACAAGGAATATTGGTTGTGAAAACATATTTAAAGTGGGCTGGGGAAATTCAGGTTCTGTGGAAGTGTGCCCAAGCCTTGATGCTCCAATAAACAGACGCTTCTGTCCGTTTCAGTAAAATACACCAAAAGTGCCTTCACTCAAGTAATTGATTGAAGCTGTATTTTACCTGAGCTCAAAATTTCATAACTTGAGCGGGACTCAAACCCTTGCTCTCCAATAAACCGAATCAAACCATCATTGTTTGTAATGTAAATCATTCATTTTAGTGCCTGGGCCGAGATCAGAGGCTGGCATTTTGCACCCCATTAGTATCAACCTGGGCATGCTTGGCTTGCACCCAGCGTTAATCTAAGGTGTGTTTCAGGTCAGGAAGAGCCTGAAGTTTCACCTTCTGGGCCTCCTGTCGCCCAGCCTTATCTCTAGCATCAGTTCCTACTATAATGACATCCAACCATGACAATACATGTGGATGGATGATATGGTTATGGAAAGTGTGGATGTTTAACACCTATCCAATCTTTTCGCCAGTGATGTTTTCATATAAAATGGAAGGTACGTTACAACTTTGCATAAACGGTAAAAACTTTTTAAATAGTTACCATTACAAACCCACACTCTCTCCAACCAAATATTGATACTATATGGGCTATTGGCAAAACAATTTTTCAATAAACTTTTTAAACGCCTTTCATCAAGTTTGTTGAAGGAAGGTAAAGAATGGATGACCAAAATCTTCTTTTGCCATAGTATCAATAAGGTTAAAGTAATGCCTTTTAATTAAAAACTTCCAAGCTACCTGACAATGGCTTATTGACATGATTTAGAGCCTCAGTTTTCCCTGGATGACGACATATGTGGAAGCCACTTTTAATCACTCAGAAATCTGGTACAACATGCTAACAACCTGGTTGATGTAGCTATGGCACTGCAAAAAGCTGACCATTTAACTGAAATATCCAAGTGCGTTATACGCATGTATGAGGTTAAATAGCTTGATATTAAGCTAAAAATGTATATGGTATAGTTTCTTATACATTGAAAGTCATCAGATTATGACCCATCCTGGATAAAAAATCTAAACTTCAGCTTCTTAGAAGGGATTTTTTTCTATAAATTCTTTGCCAGCTATTTCTAAATTAGCGTCTCCTCAATCTCATGATCAGCAAGAACTTGTCCTGTTTTGGAATACATAGGCTTATCAAGCCTTCAGTGAGATCAAGCAATATTCACTTCTGCTCCAGTTATGCACCATGTAGATGAAGAAAAACAATTATTGTTGCCTTTGAAGTCTTGTGTATGTCCATTGGTACCGTTTTAATACAAGAACATAATGGATTTAAGCATCCTATTACCTACTTCTCACAGCAACTAAGATAAAGTATACATGTTCCATTTTGATTAAGCGCTGGAAGCGTTTACTTAGTCTACCATGCTTTAGCGCTACCGTATGAAAGGGGTCAATCACACCATTTCAATTAGAAAGGATCATAAGCTGCTTATTGACTATCATAATATGCTAGAATTAGATTAATAGAAAACTAGAGCGCACTTTAACTTACTAATAGATTATTTTAGTATGCATATGTTCCTAGGTTTGTAACAGGCCACAGCTTGCTACATAGCACAAAGCTCTTGGGGCTCAACATAATTAAGGAATAGCAAAACCTCAAGTTAGACCAATATTTTTTTATCTGGTTTAAAAGAATGGCTGCAAAATACGCCCAAAATTAATAGCGGCTAAATGGGGTTCTGTCTAAATTGAGAAAACTCTTTACCTAGTGTCATTAAAATTAAGAAGCAATAAGGTATAATGTACTAGGGTCAAAAAATTTCCTGATTTGCATGAAATTTTGAAATTTTGATATGACAAACGGTCAGGTATAATTAATTGTTCCAGTATTATACACTGACAATAGTTGTGCTAAGTAAAGAGGTATGAACTTGAGGCCAAGTCACACTATAATGTGAATATTGCGAACTGGATGACATCATATTCAAAATCACCTCTATTGAAATATGGAGCCAGCAGCAGGCAGCAGCGGGACAATGGGTGAGGAGAATTACGGGTGTAGGGTGCTGGCGCCAGGTCTACAAACATTGAAATTCCAGTATTTTGACAGCCCAAGGACACTGGCAATAGCGGTCATCTGAGATCTGCTCACTGAAGCCATGGGCATTTCCAAGGAGAAAAAATGGTAGGTACAGCAGAAAAGCATACATTTTGGGCACAGTATGGACATAGCATATGGGTTCATTTGACCCTTCTGTGACAGTACGGGAGGTGAAAGCATGGGGGCACCCTAGCATCTGCAGACTTTTTACTTTTAATATATTGGTGAGGTGACGAAATCAGATGATTTTAACTAGTTTAGGGACAAAAGCTCAATAAATCGGTCCAATGTTGTAAGGTATTAGTGTAAGCTGATAAAAGCAAAATTTTGACTTGTATGAAATTCATTTTTATTTAGGTTATAATTAGGCTGCAAAATGCATCAAAAAATGGCAGAGCTTAAAGATGTGGGTTCTCTGAATGGGAGGCTTTTATACCTATGGTCAGAGAAATCAAGATGCATGAAAGGGAAATAAGCCTAGGATCTAAAGATTTCCCCTTCTCCAATAATTGAATAAATTTATTTCTGATACACAATAATGCATAACCTATTGATCCATAATTTTTCAATTAAGGTAGCTCTGATGAGCTTCAAAGTGATAGGAACTTATGGTTAATGTTATATATAATGCAGATGCCGCTAATTTAATAATGTCAGATTATAACAGGTTGTTGGTCGTCTTGCTAGACATCCTCAGAAGGAATTTTATTTTGGTAATTTAGACAGTCAAGGATTTAGAGCTGGTCATAGTGATCCCAGATAGCCAAATTTAAGAACTACCACTTCCATCAATTTCTGCTGTTGTCCTAAGTTTTCCTACCGCTACCATAATCACCAAAAATACGTCTTATTCTAAAATTTGAAGTTAACCCAAGTGTTTTTAAAGTTAAAGGCTTGCTTCTCAATATGGCTCTTATAAAAAACTTGTTAAATTTCAAGGCCAAGATACATTGAAAAATATCAGGCCTGGAAAATTTTCTTCCTATATATAACTGAAAAGAATATTGTAATCTATTTTCTATAACATGTTTAGTCCCTTCCACTTTGTGCACACATGTCATAAAGGAACATAAGGATCACCAATTATGGGTCACCTAAGCGTTTAGAAGTGTACTAATATGATAAAACGACTTTATTGTTGAATATTCTGACAAAGAATTTTTGCCTTTAACTATATGTTGCTTAAGTTGTGTTCGCTCCAGAAGTTTTAAACAGCCGCAATGGTCTTAAAAATTCTTTAAAACAAGCGGAAAGTCCATGGATTTTTCTTTTTGGTGAATTTTAATCTTGGCTTGCATTAGCTCAAAGACTTTGACGCCAGTATGGTGATAGTTAACTGAAATACTAAGATTACAACTTTATCCTGTGTTTGATGATTACATCAGCTTTATATATGAAACAGCTGTTTGTTGCAACAAATTCTAGGTTGGTTGTCCCTAAAGATGGTCGGCAACATAAGGCTGCAAATTCACTTTGAGATTTTGGATACGCTTTGTAGAGCTAAAAATTAGACCCTTGAGTTCCTTGGCGTACCATCCACAGACCTAAAAACAAACAAAAAGGACTAAATAAACGCTCAAACTTTCTCTTAAGGCTGCGTCACATTGATGTAGAGCACTTAAGCTTGTTTCATTAGCCCATTTCACAAATAGTAACTCTTTTACTTGGGTATGAGTATATCCCCATGTTTTTAATTTTAATTATAGCTTTACTTATATAATTAGGCCTAGAAGCTAAGGTGGCATTTCCATTGCAGAAGAGTTTGCCACTTATATTCAGAAAATTCATAGAAAAACCTAAAATCACCTTGCTAAGACAACGTGACGGCAAAAAAGTTGCTGGTAGGAAACGTCATGCAGCCCCAGATTATCAATGGACTACTATGTTATGTTGGAAACCAAAAACATACAACTATAGCGCTCTGCTGCAAACTCTCTTGCAAAAAGGGACCTTTTCACATTAAGAATGTACTGAAGGATAAGGTTTTCCATTGAATTATTAACAAATAAAAAATCCATACATATTTTCATGACACCTCTCTCCCCCATATAAAGCCCATAAGTTTTTGGAAACAAAACAGAATTTGGTAGAAAGTTTCCTGAATTTAAAGCGATGAGATACTGAGCTTATGAAAAAGCAAATGTGGACTCCACTACTGGGTGGTTGTAAGGGCTGTCCAAATAATAAGGAAACTAGATCCCTTCTAAACTCATACCAACTTTTTCAATTTAATTGCAAAATCTTATTAAGGCAATGATAAGCTTCAGCGTTGCCACATGCACAAGATGGCTACCATCTGGCAATCAAGCTGTTGGGGTTCACAATGAAAGACAAATACAGGCACTTTGAAAAACATTAAAAACTTATTTTCATACACTACGACTTCTTGAAAAAGTTTCTTTAAGGAATTAAAATAGAAATTATCTTATTAAGGTTTAATGATTATAGATCTGGGTAAAAGATAATTTTATATATATTAGAAATAAAAGATATTTATATGATTTTATATAGTAACTTTTTAGTGAATTAATTCCATTGATGAGGAAAGGCCTTTAAAAAAGATGGGAGATTATTATTGACCTTTCTTGTAAGTGTTGCTCTGACCAGACATTTCTCAAATGTTAAAACTCTTAATCACTTGTCTTGAATTTTCTTAGTAAGCGAGGTTATCTTTAGTTTGGAGTGTTTTATTATAATTGAGCAGCTTTTCTAAGTACAATTAAATCTGAGTTTAAAGAGAACTGATCTTATGTTTAGATAAACTATTAAGCTTTAAGTCAATTTTCCCCTTAAGATCTTGCCAAGGGAATCATATTAGTAGAGGAAACAACATTAAAGAATTAACAATGGTTTCAGAGTCAATGGCTGCAATAGTTTGCATAATCTCTCATTTCTAAGGATTGTGATATTCTCAGGCCAAAGAAAACAATTTTATGGGATTGTCTACAGGTTGATTGTAATAAATAAAACCAGAACACCCAATTAGTACTAAGGTAGTGCTGTAGCTCTAGCATTAAACTGAAGACCTTCTCTGAGAGTAGTGGAGGTGAGAGAAGTTGAAGCTGAAGGTTGTGGATGTATAATCTCATTGGCCAACCTTTATATGTTTAATTCATTGGTTACAGGAGTAGAAGAATTTAAAATGGGTTGTATGCCTGAGGATAACATTAAATCTCGATATAAAAGGCTTTAACTAAAGGACATACATATTACCTTACAAAGACTTATTTTATATGATAGCATTGCATTTGGTAGACATAAAACCTATTTACTAGGATCCAAAGAGGGCACCTTTCATTGTATAGCCACAAGGGAGCCATTAGCCCTGTTTTCCAGCTCAATTGGTATCTGGATGGTATGAGGCAGTTAAGGATTGATAATATACCATTAACTTAATATGTCTGAAACTACTTGAGAAATAAAAATTCCCATTATTAGATAGTAAGACTTTTAGACTGATTGTATAAAGAAAACATGTTTAAGGAGAAAAGAGGCAGTGGTTTTTGCGATATTTCACAAAACTTATTTGGTTTTATACTATTTATTAAAACTTAAAATAGATAAAATAATTAAGCGATGAACATACATAGCAGTAGGAAAAGGGACAAG
The DNA here is from genome assembly GCA_022478985.1 of Massospora cicadina. Lineage (NCBI taxonomy): Eukaryota > Fungi > Entomophthoromycota > Entomophthoromycetes > Entomophthorales > Entomophthoraceae > Massospora > Massospora cicadina. Next base: position 39,318 of record JAKSZP010000062.1, on the reverse strand, counting down.
CACAAAGATACTTATTATAGCAAATATTTAGTAAACCTAACAAATAAATGTTGTGTTTTGGGATTATTAATGCTTTGTTTTTGGTAAATTAGACTTTAGTCAAGTACATTGTGTACAGTGTCAGCATTATAACCTTAAAGCTTCAATCATTTAACCATTGATGAGTTTTGTTAGCAGCTCCCTGACCATTAAGATCGTGGGATCCTATTATATCATTCCTAGCAGAGGGGATAATATACAACATTTTGTTACCAAGTGTTTTTGTAAAAAATAGTTTTAGCTGAGTGTCATTGATTATTTTTTGTAAACTGTTAAATTAACCTTATATTCTAAAAATAAAGATTATGTATACCAATTAAATCAAATATAATCTTCCTTGACATTACTTGAGTTGGTACTGGTAACTAAGATAAACCATTGGCGTTTTGATTTATTGCACTAGAATAATGCACAATTAAAACATAGTATAAAGTTTTAAAGCCCATTGGGCTAAGCTTCCATCTGGGTCTTTCATTTTCTGCAGCCACTTTAATGAGACATGGTCTGCAATATTTGTAAAATGTTTAACATATAGATAAGGCAAAGATGTTTGATACTGATACACATTAATGAATTCTCATTTGGTTATGATATAATTACGTTCATCCATGGTAAAAGCTTTACTTTATAAGGGAATAATGTGAACTACAGAGTTAGTATTATTTTGAGAAAGTCTGGCTCTTATGGCACCATTGCTGAATTTGTATATAAAAAGAAGGCTATTGAACTAAGTATGAGCTAAGATGGGATTAGTTGATAGTGTAAGACAATCAGTATTTTGACTAGGTAGTAAGAATGTCTTAGTGTCAACTCCTCCAACTTTTAATATAAAATCGAGGACTAAGTCATAGTGGAATCCAATTAATCATAGTAATGGTTCTAATCCTCCTTTCATAGACCTAAAGAGTTTCAAAGGAGTAAAAATATCTTACTCTACAATCACCACATAGGAACTTTGGTATTTGGGAGAGCTACTCATGGGCGCCAAATGGCAGATTGACGGGATTATATCAAAATTCTCCTCCATTATTATGACATTCCATTAGTCAAACTCATATCTAAATTTTAAGCTTATGAGGTAACATTGTCTTCAAGAGCGGTGATAAGCCAAATATTCATTTAGCCACATTTTATGCCCTCTGCCTGATTCAGGATACATTTCCTCGATCTACTAAGCTTTTAAAAGTGTAAATACTAAGCTAAACATCTAATAAGAGTTCTCTCTTTACAGATCCAAAGGTTTTACTATTAATAAAATATATTAAAGCCAATTTCTCCTTATGGCTAAAAATAATCCCCTTTATTGAGGTTTTAAAAGCAGTTGATAGTTGTAAACCTCCTGCAAATTCCCCATTGTTGAAATCCTGAGTATCCAGCACCTGTAAGCCTATCATTTCCAAGTTTCAACAGATTATCATGGCGTAAGAGGTCTAAAATTTACTGATGAGCGTCTTCAAAAAAGAAGAGGACATTTCTATGAAAATATTACTAAGTCTCTAAATCTTTAGAAAAACGTGAGATAAACTGGTGGTAGCATTTGACCATACCAAATATACTTTAATGTCACAGACTTTTTGGGACAGGCATGTTCCATATTGCACACACTTTATCTTAAAAATAGGCAATCTTCCTTCCTTATCAACCTTGTGATATAAAAATAGCATTCTATTTTAAAAGAACATTTAAAGGTATTTTTAGTGTGACACAACGTAGACATTTTAAAAAAATACATAGGTGTTTTAAATGTTTATTAAATGTATGAAAAAGAACAAATACAAAGACTAAATAAATGAGAACACATGAGAGATTAAGCCACCAAATAATCCATACAAAGTTTCTAGAAAAATTATCAATGTCATAAAAAGCCCTTGCGGCGTCTAGGTCAGCTTAAATAGCCCTCCACTAGAGTTTAAAGTTTATTTCTGACGATTATTGAACCCAAAGAACTATCTGCTAGTACCCAATAATGAAGCTCAAATCATACAAAACTGAGATCACGCTAATAACATTAAGTCCAAGGGAGTGCCCCTTGCGCTTAAACTGGGAGGCATTCCCATTTTCCACCAAGAAGGGTCCAAAGAGGGAGGCCGTCCCCCTCATCACACAGGGCAATCTCGCCCATGTGGTAGATGAGAAAAAGATTATGGCCTATCCTGTTGGAACATCCGCCAATTACCATTCTGACAATTTGGAGAATTGGTACAGCATATCAAGGTGGTTTGCGCCAAAGTCTCAGTGAAAAGCAACTGACATGAGAATAATAAAGTGAGTTCTCCCTGATGCCAGGTTTGCGTTCTGCAGGATTGATAAAGAAAAAAATCCTCCTCTTTTTGAGAGTTGCCAGTTCTGCCCAATTTAAAAAATTGTATATGAACTGATGAGACTGGTGGAAGTAGGGATGGGTGTCCTGAATCCTTTTTAACCAATTGTGACTGTCCCTATGTGGAAAGGCCCTGGGAGGTCCCTGCCACCTATTGATCAAGACGCCACCACTTGAGCAGATGCAATCACAATAAAGACGTGATTAGGGTAGAGGCCAAATTGACATGGACTTGGTCTTCCACTGACATGGCTACATTGGTTAAGATAATTTCCACTCAAACTCAGTCATTCTAGGTCAGAAAATAGTGGCCCTCACGCCCATGCACACCATTTATTCCCAAAGCGACTGAGTATCTAAGCAATCATCCATGCTAGGTATGATTGTCAGTCGATTTTTTTATTTTATTTTGCAATAAAAACCCCCACGCTGAATAAATTTTCTTGCTGGAAATTTTTCCTTGGTGTCTGCCACAAAACCCAGCTCCAAGATGATTTTTGGATTTCAATGTCTGATCTTTGTGGCTTTCATAGCAACAATGTTGCCTACTGTCATGGACTGGGCATACCATACTTGTGGCATTCTTAGACACTTCATGGTTGCTAAAGCTATTGGGCATAAGGATCTGTAACTCTTGTTGGAGGCTTTTCCTCCCCACTGGGCGAGATTTTGCAATCTTGCCACCCACCCTCTCTCCAGCAATCTGCGAAAGAACCCAGTCCCATTGTCATAGCATACAAGTTTTCCACGCCAAAATCCGCCATCTTCATAGTAGCAACAACCTGGCATTGTGCCAATTGCTCATTACCACCATCACGAGTTTCCATATGTAATCCAGCCACCATCATCTCAACTTCAAGTCGCTCAAGCATCTGTGCCTTTAGAAATCTGGCTTACCTTCTGGGTGCTCATGCACCCTGACTGGCAGACCAGTATAAATCTTTTTCCACTTTCATGACATTATTGACTGACCATTGCTACCTACCATTCTTCGCCCTCCTCTTTGAGGTGGGCGCCACAGAGATTTCTATCCACCAAATGAACTTGTACTCAATAAATTGTATCCTGTTGTTTTGGTTTGTAGTCGAGTTTTTGGGCAGCTCCTGGGTGGCGTTGGGATAATTCTTCACTATCTAGTTCATCCTGGAAACCCATATTTTAGTATTAAACACCCTCGGGTGGTAGGTTCTTCTGCTCTGTCCATTGAGATTGCTAACCAGCTGCTTGACGCCCTCGCCAAGCTGCAGATGAAGTTTTCAATCACCCCTTCAGGCACCGCTTCTATGACGGATGCCCAACAGAGCATAACCTCTTGAATGCCATCATAGATAATTCCCTCAAGTGGTTGCATAGCCTTTTGTTTGAAGCCATTCAGGATAGGGACTCAACCCCTTTGATCTCATCGATAACGTCAACATTGAAAGCTCCAATACCGCATTCCGCTCACTTATTCCAATTGTTTTTTATGTGCACTATAGCGTCCAATTTGTCTTCCTTTGTGGCAGAATTCCGTGAGCAAGCCCCCACCCTTGGCTTACCACTGGGCATTATTCAAGCAATTTTCCAAGCTGCGTTGAATTTGGCATCCGCCAACCATGCCATTTGGGCCACCCCAATGGATACAATGGACCATATGTGTGTGAAGACAAACTCCATTAGAGCGACGCTCCACCAGATCCCCATGCAGAAGATAGCTCATTCATAATTGGATTTGCTGATGAAAAGATAGTTTCTGATCCCAACGTTGGTGCAGTACCAGTGTTGGTTCCAATGGTTGTGGCGTCCCCGCATCTGACCAATTAATTCCTGATCCATCTAACACTCAGTTGATGGGCGAACAGCCTGACAAGACTGTGAGCCAACCCCTTGGTTTGAATGATTTCTCTCCAATCAAGCTTGTTCTCCCTCCCAATTTGATTATTATTTCCACCCTGTAAGAGGATTTTGCACTGTTTTAATAAACAAAACTATGCTTATTTTCTATTTCCAATGGAAATTTGGGTTTGGGCGCACAAGGTATTCTTTAGGGGCACTGGTAGACTCAGGCGCAACGGGTAATTTTATGTGTTTAAAGCTAGCCCTGCAGCTTGAATTGGAATTGGACCTGAGTCTGGAAGTAATAGTTGCATCATTGGCCGCGCAGCCATCCTTTAGAGTGTGGCTCCCAGTGCCTTTCTTTGTCCATCAATTCAGCTTCTGTGACCAGTTTTTGGCGATGCCTGACTTGGTGTTCCCAGTCATTTTTGGTGTGGTATGGTGGGGGCGCCAGCTAGTGAAAATTGACTTGTATTTTTTTAGTACTAGATGAAAAATTGACTTGTATTCAAACACAAATTTTTTCGCCAATGCCCAGATGGAGGGCGAGTTTTTTATGCTTGATACTTTTTCCAAAGCCTGGAACTGTGGCTCCATTATGAATCTCGTTTCCCCTGTGGGTTTTCCACCGGATTTTAATTTAATGACTTACCAAGATACCTTTGCTTTAGACAAAGTGAACCATCTTCCACTTCAAACTGAATTCGATTTGTCTTTTTGTATGACTGCAGCTGTGGTTAACACTAGTTGGTCGTTGTACCCTTACACGTAGGAGGTAAACGAGGCTTTGAATGCATGGCTGGATGATATGGTCAAGAAAAATTTGTATATTAAAGGAAATGTCCCCTTTTGCCTCGCCCATTGTCTTTTCAAAAAAGCAGAAGGAACGCTGCGCCCCTGTATGCCTACAGCCAATTGAAAACTATCATGGTGAACGACCCCTACCCTTCCCTCTGGTTAAAACCACCAGCTAGGCAATCGCAAAATCCTTGGTGTTTTTAGGGATTAACCTTATACTGCCTTCAACTAAATTTGAGTGGAGGAAGGCCAGGAATGACCGATTACTGTATGGACAAGGTGAGGCATATTTCAGGTTTAGTAATGCTGTTTGTGGAAACTTTTCTTTCTCGTTGCAAACACTTTTGCAACCTATTCAATTCAAGACTAAATCTAGTTTGATAATCTCACAGAGGAGATTAGTCTGCGCCCATGTCTGGGAGCAGTTGGGCAAGCAAGGCAAGAGGAGCAGGTGGAAGGCCCGCGGCCTCTAACGTCCAAAAACGCCCCCAGAGAATCCGGCAGAATAGACAAAAATCTCAAAAAACTGATGTGGTCACAAGTTCCACGGAGATACTTGTGTGGCAAGCACGATGCAACCAGTACATCAACACGCCACACTCCCAGCCACTTTTGTTGGTGGAATTCGGAGTCTGTGTGTATCTGGACATCCAAAAAACGGCCTTATGGGAAAACATTTTGAAGATGTACACAAAATTTTCCTGACCGCGGTGTACATTGCACCTCACTCCATGTTGCACGGTTGGCTGGACCTAGGTTTCAAAAGCAAAATAGCAGCAGACGAGTCTGCAGCGGTGCACATAGTGGTCGACCTCCCCAAAGGGCAACAGGTCATCGAAACCAAATGCACCAGATGGACAAAATCAAACCAAATTTTCCTCACATTTGACTTTTTGCCTACTATGGTAAAACGTGCCATTTTGGAGCAACACCTGAAAGATGGTCTCGCCGTATATGGCGAAATAAAATCTTTTGAAATGCAACGTTTCACGCTGATGCCACACCTGTGCACCGGCAAAGCCATCGCAGTTCTGACCCCAACTGAGGAGATTGCAAAGGACCTAACCCAGATCCCGCACTCCACCTTTATTGACATCGCAGGGCATACCACCCACCCATTCCAGGTAACCGTGGACAGCGCGCCCCCCATTTGCACCCACTGTGATGCGTTCATCCATAAGGCGCATGCATGCCCCATCAAGGAGGGCGTTACATTCCAAGAGCACCCCTCGGCAGCCATGGCCAGCGGAGAGGCGCACTACAAACCAACCGCAAGCACAAAGGAGGCTTTTCCATGGGGAGCACAAGGCTGCTACCTATTAGTAAAGCCCATCTCCCCGCAGGAGCAGAAGAAGTCCAAGCAGGCCCATAGGGCAGCGGCCAAGGAAGCGGCCAAGGCCATCACCACCATCCCACACTCACAACGCCAGGAGGACATGGAGACCTTTGCAGTGGTAGCGACTCAGGAATCCATCACCTAATCAGATTGGGAGGCCCATGCCAAGCAGGCCACTCAATCTGAGGATCCAATGGGAGATTCAATCTCACCCAATCGCTGCACCCAAGCTCTGGTCAAAACTGACTTGGGACCTATCTCAACTGAAAAATTTTTTTGCCCTGCTCGACGGTGCACTGAACTTATACGCACCACAAAAAATTTGTCTGATGTCGGGAAAACAAAAAGCGAAGGCCAAAGCCAATGCGACTCTTTCCACAAAATTTAACAAAAACCCCAATAGCATTGCTGCTAACACCCACGCTGCTGTGAAAGCCCATGGGGACCTTGAAGAGGCTGGTGGGCCTGGGGGCCCTCCCCCTTGCACCTAAGGTATGATGGGGGAAACCTTCACTCTAGGGATGCTGAATATCGCCGGACTCAAGGCCTCCCCATCCCAGGCTAGAAAACTGAGTTTTTTACAACACAATTTACCCGTGGATATCCTGGCCATCCAGGAGTCCCACTGTCCAAGAGGTTCCGAGGAAGCTTGGAAAACAATGCTCCTCGCATCCCTATCCTTTTGGTCGAAGCAATGTGGGGTGCTAATTTGGAGAAATAATTTTTTTAAATTCATATCCTCAGAAACATCTCTAAATGGCCGAGTGCTTGTCATCACCTTCTTGTGGGCTGACGTTGCACACACAATTGTCAACATCTATGCCCCAAACGGTGCACACAAGCATCAGGAATTTTTCTTGTCAGTCAAATCCCTCCCACTACCCCCTGATTTCTTCCTATTTGGCGACATGAACTGTTGGCTAACCTCACCAACGGACCGGTGGCCACCCTCACCCCACACCCCACAGGGTCACGTAGAGCTATGTGTTCTAAAAGCCACCCTTGTCTTAATGGATGCGCTGCCGTGACATGCCTCACTGCTCAAAAACATGATGCGTCCCCATGTCCACAATGGCCAATTAAGTTCCATGACCCGCATTGACCTTATTCTAACGTCAGCGAAATTCCAACCTCACATCTCCCACTTCAAAACAACGAAAATGGAATTCTCCAACCACCAACTGGTCTTGATAACATACCACTTACCTGTCACAGTTGCAAAGGCCCCACATTGGTGCAAAATCCGCCCCCCTGAGCTCGCGTCGCCAGGACTTTCCATGTGGGTGGAAGAGGCAACTTTGACGAAATCATTTGTTGCACCGTTTTGTGCAGACCCCATTTCCACATGAGCAACTTTCAAAGAGGACACCATCTGACACTATCGCCATCTCTCCTCCAGATGCTCATGAGCCACATCGGCGGTTATCTCGCGCGCTCTGGCAGAATTGGCCCACTTGGAGTCCAACAAACCAGCCACAGGATACAGCCCTGCATGGGGCTGGAAGTGGGCGGAGGCAGCCACCCACCTCAATGCACTCAAAAGGCAACACAAACATCAGGTTTGTGTCCAATACAGGGCCACACGCATCACTAAAGGCGACAAGTGCACCGCATACTTCTTTAAAAAAAAATTTTGTACCACGCCAGAGCATGGCCTGCACACAGGTGTGAAGATCAGATAATTTTATTGCGAACACACTGGCTGAAGTGGCAATCGAAATGCAAAAATATTAATATGAGTTATACTGAGCTGAACCAATTCAGCTGGCTGAAATGGTGGAATTTCTCGACTGAGCTCATATCTGCACCATTTTCTGATACCCAGAAATAATGAATTTAATTACTTCAAACGAATTATGGACAGCCATTCGCAGTGCGCCAAACTGAAAATGCCCAGGCCCAGATGGTATTCCATATGAGTTCTACAAAAAGTTATTTCAAATATATATCCCCATTGCTGCTAGCCTCAATTACCCAAAGCCTGTTGGAAACGCGCCTCCTACCATGAGGACATGAGGCCATTACTGTCACACTCTTCAAGAAAGGGGATAAGCTTGACTTAGCCAACTGGCGCCCCATTTCTCTAACAAACACAGACACCAAAATTTTAACAAAAAACATGGCTAACCGTTTAGGGACTGTAGCATCTGCCACCTTCTCCCCAGAACAATTTGGTTTCATCCCCAGAAGGTCTATTTGGGATAACGTGCACTCTGTGGCTAATGTATGTCAGTCCACAGCCTCTGGGGCACTTGTATTCTTGGACCAACAAAAGGCCTATGATAGAGTAAACTGGGAATACCTTAGGGCCTGGCTCCATCAATTCCGCCTACCCCCCTGCTTCATAAACTGGGTGATGCTGCTCACAGAATCTAAGACAATGGCAGTGCATGGCCCAGGCTTCCTAATGGAAGTAGTCCTCCCTCAAAGGGGCCTGCGACAAGGGGACCCCCTCAGCCCACTCTTATACAACTTCAGCCTTGACCCACTACTGCGAAATGTGAATGCCCAACTCACTGGGGTCCATGCGCCAGGCCAAACCCCAGTCAAGATGATGGCATTTGCAGATGATTGCATGGTGGGGGTGTCTGATAACAAAGATGCACGCGCGCTTGAAGCCCTCATCCAGGAATATTCCCAGGTAAGCAACGCGGCACTGAACGCCTCCAAAACCGAAATCATCCTCCTTGGTCAGTTTCAGAACTGCTGGGCCCCAGCAATTAGTTCCCAACCCGGCCCATCTTCTCGCCCACGTCCACGCCTTACTAACTCAACACACACCGCTCCACTGGTGCTCCCCTTCGTGCCACGTCCTACCATAGGACCGGTGCGCCATCTGGGCGTGTGGATGGAGGCAGGCGGATATGCGTCAGCAGTAATGGAGTGCCATATACTGGACAACGTGACGAAGCGAATCGCCTCTCTCAGAGACCACCCTACTATCCTCACTGGCAGGGTTGTTCTTGCCAACTCTATGCTCCTATCCAAAGTCTGGTTCAGAGCCCACGCCATCCCCTTCTCCCCAAGCTTCTTCAAATCCCTGTATGCTTTGCTGCAAGGATGGCTTTGGTCAGGCCGCCCTCCACCAGTACGGCTATAGAGTCATGTTTGGCCCTCATCATCAAGGTGGCATGGGCCTGCTTGACTTCAAAGCCCATGCTGCCAAGATCCTGGGCACCTGTATCGCGGCCGTCACCGCTCCTACACTCCCATACCAACACTGGTCCCGCGCGGCCCACTCCAACTTCTCCTGAGCCTTGGGCCTCAACAATCCATCAAACCCCCACTCCCTAATGAAATACCTCGCATCACACACATCGGCCACAGGTCCTCACGGGACTAAAACCCACTACAAACGAATCCTACTCTCCATGCGAAGCGCAGAGTGGAGAATTCATATTAGTGGACATACAACCCGAAGAGGCCGCCCCTATCTCAGTTCACACAAGAGGTACAGGGGCTACCCATCCATGATGGCGTGATCCCCATTCGACCCCAAGTCCTATCCAGGGTGGACTACCTGGACATGATGGACATCCCTTATTCCACTGAGACCCAAAAGTCTATCTGGAACTACGCACACCATCCTCTGTTTCAGCCTCAAGTCCGCTCCCATGTGTGGCGCTGCCTGAGGCGGGTGTATCGTACAGCTGAGCGCTCTAACGCTTTACACTCATCCTGTGTCGTGTGTGGCCAGTATGGAATGCTGTTCCACCGCCTGGAGAAGTGCCCCACCTCTTAAGTGATATGGCGCGAAGTCCAACGTCTGATGGGACAGGATCAAACGCATCCCTCCAGTCTGTCAAGAGATATGTTTGCTTCATCAATGGCCTCCCCCCTTCCACCCTCCCTCTGTGCTCTGGTGGTTGCAATCGCCATGTGGACTATCCACATGATTGTCTTGGATGCCATCGCTGGCTCCATCCCCACCCTCCCAGAAGCTGTCCACAGATTCTGGTCTCATTTGGTGGACCACTTTCAAGCGTGGATGTTTGGATATTTCCCACCGCGTCGCTGACAGCTGGTCTCCTCCTGGTTCCCAGTCTGGTTCATCAAATCAGACCCCTTCCTCCACACATGCTCAATAGTGGCTACGGCCCCATCACACGTTCCCTCCCCTCCCCATAAGTGGCGTTCCCGCTGGCAACAAGAGATAGCATCGCTTCTCTGGGGTGCCTCTCCTGGTACTAAGTTTATCTTTCCTGAGTCATATTCAGAAGTGTCCGTCCCATGGTCGGCCTTCCCCGCAATAAATTTAAAAAAATTTAAAGTAATGCTGTTTGTGCTGAAGAATTCCCACGTCAATTCAGCGGATAATTGATACTGTGCTGGGTGACCTCAGATTCACATGCACGGTGGAACACATTGAAAATTAACTAGTTCATTATCACACCTGCAAGCAGCATGGGAAGCATCTGGAAGCAGTACTGGACACTCTGCATAAGGCGGGTCTTTTTGTTACGCCGTCTAAGTGCAAATTCTATTGGGAAGAAGGTACAATCCTGGGGAACTTATTTGCAAAAGATGGATACGCCATACCTCCAGTAAACTTGAGGCCATATGCATTTGGCTCACGCACACGACCCATAAGCAGCTGCAGAGCTTTCTGAATATCATAATCTTCCTTCAAAAATTCTCCCACACTCTCACATATAGCCACACCGCTGCACCCCTTATGGGCGTAAATGTTTCCTTCTGATGGAATCCTGAGTGCCAACAATCGTTCAAATCAATCTAGGGGGCGTTCTTATAGCCCCCTATCCTTAAACATGCGGACCCCACTAGAACATATTTGTAGCATGTGATGCATCTTCCTCCACAGTGGGGGCTGTTCTGCTCCAAGAGCACAACAGTTTGGAACATCCGGTCATCTAAATCTCTTATAAGTTTACATATACATTAAGTCCTTGGCCATTTACAACAAAGAGTTGGCTGCTGTGATGTGGGCCTTACTCACTGGAAGCTTCTTTTGAAAGTGCTCAACATGAGGTAACCACAAGAATAGATCACCAAGATCTCTTTTACTTTACAAGCTTCAGAAGTTGGCGCACCAACAAGCTTGGACATATCATGATTTATGAAGCTTTTACTTCAAGTATGAGTTTGTGAAGGTAGCATTGAGTGTGCTCCCTGCCTTTTTGAGTCGATACCCAGCACTCTATCTGGTAGAGGCAGATGATTGAGATCTTATCACAGTAATACTTTTAGCTCAAATTCTAGCTATTTCTTCTTCCACAATTTTGATGGTGGATTCAGGCATGGACGCTCCCCTAGTTTTGAAGGTTCTAGCAGTCCAAACAGCTTGTGTGGAAGGGTTGGAGTTTTTGGAGCAGTTAGCACTCCCAAAGCACAAGCACTCGCTTGATTACCTGTTTAAAGGGCTTAGCAATTTATATGGCTCTTGTGAGTGCATCCCCTCCTCCATGATATAGTCATCTGTGCACACCACAACCCACCTGAAGTGGGGCATCCTGGCAATAAGAGGCGTATTAACTAATCAATTAGACCTACAACTGGCTAATACCGTTTAAAGATATTCCAGCTTGGATCACAAATTTTGTGACATGTGTTGCCAAGTTGGACAAACAGATAAGAAAGGTTTCTTCCACCCTCTGCAGCAGGCGGAGGGACCATGAACCTCTGTGTCTGCATACTTTATTGTCGAGATTCCAAGCTCCAAGTGGGTTTAAGGCTGTTATGGTAGTTGTAGATAACTTCATCAAATTCACCCTCTTCATACCCTGTCCCTCAGCCATCACCTCTAAGGAGACAGCTATTCTGTTCGTGAGACATATGTTTTTTATGATTGGGTTGCCACAGGAAATCATCAGTGACTACGCCACTCAATTTAGAGCATGATTCTGGAACAAAGTGCTGCAAATTTGAAGACTAAAAAGTGTTGCTCAACCACATACCATCCTCAGCTGGATGGCCTAACTGAAAAATAAATCAAATTTTAGGGCAATATCTTCAGTGTCCTAACGGCTGCAATAATACTTGGTCAGATGACCTTCCGCTCACTCAGTTTGCATATAACAATGGAACCCAAGCATCTACAGGCTTCTCCCTCTATGAAGCCACTTTAATTTATGACCCCTCGTTTTTGGTAGGACTGTGCCTTTGCCTGGAGGTGCCAGTTGCAGCTGATCATACACAGCAAATCCGCGCCACCTAGTCCTTTGTCCATGACATCTAACCAAGGCTAATAGTGACTATAAACTGTTTGTCAACAAAAAGCACCTTTCTGGCGCATGATATTGAGGCGAGGTCACATGTTATGTTTGACATGCGCCACCTGCAAATGCAGGTTCCCTCTCACAAATTTGTGAGCAAATGTTCCAGGCCTCATTTAGTAGAAGAAGACGAGGGTGATGGTGTATTAAATTTGAAGTTGCTGGCTCATTAGAAGCAACACCCATATCTTTAGTATCACAGGTTTCCCCGTTCAAGTGCTAAATTCTGCTGGAGCCAGAGCTGATCATGATTGAGGGGTCAAAAGAGGCCAAGGTCAATGATACCTTGACTTCCCATTAAATGTGCCAATCTGTTCATTATTTAGTTGCTTGGAAAGGTTACTCTGCATATTAGAATAGCTTGGTTAATGTTTGGGACTGTATGAACTGTTCTGAGTTAATTAAGCATTACACACTGCTCACCCTGAGGATCACTGATGCCCTGAAATTCAAAACGCTAATGGCAATTAAGCTACTGAAGGCTTATAAGAATGTCGCCCTTAACTAGTTTCCCGGTGAGGGGCTCTCCATATTGGAAAGGGAAAGGATAATGTAATCTGAAACTCTCTTTGCACTTAAACTGGGAGGCGTTCACATTTCCCATCAAAAAGGGTCCAAAGAGGGCGGCCTTCCCCCTCATCTTACAGGGCAATCCCACCCATATGGTAGATAGGCGGTAGATTATGGCCTACCACCTGAAGGCCCCTCCGCTAAGTACCATTCTGACAAAAGGAGAATTGGTAAAGCGTATCAAGGTGGTTTGCGCCAAAGTCGCAGTGGAACCAACTGACATGAGAATAATAAAGTGAATTCTCCCTGATGTCAGGTTTAAGTTCCGCAGGATCAATGAAGAAAACAAACCTCCTCTTTTGAGCGTTGCCCAGTTCTGCCAAAATTAAAAAATTCTATATGAACTGATGATACTGTGGGAAGTATGGCTGGGTGTCCTAAATCCTTTTTAATCAATTGGGACTGTCCCACATAGAATGACCCTGAGAGGTCCCCACCACCTACTGAGCAGGACGCCACCACTTGGGCAGGTGCAATCAAAATAAAAACGTGATTTAGTCAGAATCCAAATTAATATTGAATTGGTCTTCCGCTGACATGGCCATATCTGTTTGAATAAAACCCACTTAAAATATTATCATTATATGTAAGAAAATTGAGGCCCTCACGCCCATGCACACCATATTATTCCCTAAGTGACCGAGTATTAAATCAAGCATCCCTGACAGGAATGTTGTCAGTCGATTTCATAATTTTATTGTGCAATAACAGACCACTCACAATAAATAAATCTACTTGCTGGAAACTTTTCCCTTGGTATTTACTTAAAAAGCCTAGCCTGAAAAAGTTTTTGGGTTACGCAATGACTAGGCTCTTGTGGCCATCATAGCAACAATGTTAAATACCGTCATAAACAGGGAATACATACACATGAATCCTTAGGCACTTCCTGCTTGCAGAAGCTATTCAGCATAATAATCTGTCACTCTTGTTAGATACTTTACCTTCCCACAGGGCGATACTTCACAATCTTGCCACCCCCTCTCTTGCCAAGAAACCTGCGGCAGAAATAAGCCCCATTGTCATACCACACAAGATTTCCACGCCCAAATTCGCTGGCTCCATAGTAGCATCAACCTGCCTTTGTCCAATTTGCTCATTACCACCATCTTGAGTCGCTGTTTGTGGTTCGCCCACCTTCCATCTCACCTTCAAGTCACTTGAGCAACAGTGCCTTTGGCATTTTTGACTTACATTCTGGGTAGTGATGTACCCCAACTGGCAGGCCAGTCTAAATCTTTTTCCGCTTTCATGAAAATAAAAATAGGAAATCATAAATATGCAGTATTGGGTGTTAATTTTTGCTTAATGGCAATGAGTCTTCACATATCTGTGAAGACTCTATTCCCCCATCTTCCCTGGATTAAAAGCAAGGGAGAATTTCAAGGACTTTGAGAAGGGATATTAAATTTGACTTCTATGTGTTGTTTCTAATTTTTTAATATTTGAGTTTTTTGACTTTAGGCTTTTGGTAACTCTTAGTTTAATATAGGGGGTACATCCCCGCCATGTACTTTGTGTTGTACCTCTTCAGTAAACCAAAGTCTCAAATCATTAGAAGATATATTAGTGTACTCTTCACTGAGCGAATCTGTCATATTTGCTGATACAGATTAAAAAATCATAAATAAATTCAATTTGTGCGTTAGGCAGATAATCTTTCAATCTTAGTTCTTGTTATTCTCCACATCTGGTGATAAATAGTAACTTCTCTATGGGAACAGGTCGTAAATAAGCAATTTTGTCATTTTAGTTCAAGTTCATGGTTTAAAAGTGATGTTAGATAACAATAAAGATTTTTCATCATAAGCAAGGTCATGGGACCCAGGGCATGATAATGCCTCTAAAAAAGAAGGATTTAATATATTAGTGTATCAAACATTAGGGAAGCTAACCTCCTATTAAATTACACAATAAAAACAAAGCCATGACATGAAAGGGGGATTAAAGTGTCAGGGACTGGAATATCTTTAACCCAGTCTGGCGTAGCAACTTGTGAACTTGCCATGCCTGAGCTAAGAGTCCAGTATAACAAGGGAAGGAAGCGGATAAAAAATATAAAAACTGTGAATAAAGGTCTGTTGGGCCCTAATATAGGTTGTAGAGCTTCAGTTAGACCAACTCCTGTTAGGGCCATGATATCAGTAACAGTGGGTAATTGTGAAATTGTGTTAGAGGAAATATTTGGATTTTCAGAGTTATTTATTTGATATATGCTTGATGATAAAGATCCTTATACTTTACTAAGGATCAAAAGCAGGTAAATCAAGTAAGTATTTAGAAGCATTTTAAAATTATTGACTGCAAGGAATGATTTTAGAAATATTCAGCTTATATTCACTTTTCAGACTAATTTAACTAGCTTTATGGCTTACTTGATTCTTATCTAGCTTTAGATTCTTTTGCTCTTTCTGTCTTAGATAACCAAAGCTTAGACTAGTAGTCAACTGCCTAGTTAGGACTACTAAGACCTGGCCCCAGGTGTTCCAATGTTCAATATAAATTTGATAGGCTTGAATCAACTCGTCTGACTTGTTATTTGTCTGCTATGTGACTTTGCTTATCATCTTCGATTGTTTAAGCTGATTACATATATCATATATTCTTTCAATTAGAACTGATATATCAGGAATATCTTTCATGTCAGGCTTTGCCCTGACATAAAGAAATCCTTTTGATCAACTATAAAGAAAATAGATAGTGGAGAAGGCTCAACTCAACAATAGGAAATCTCCATCAGACCAACTTGAGCTCAGAATACCCCATAATGAAATCCTAATTAGCCAAAATAATGCTTATTAGACAATTCAGTTGATTACTTCATCAGGTGACGTTTGATGAAGTATACTAGGCTGTACCTTCAAAGGGTAATAATCAAGAATCTTCCTGATGATTGACCTATGTGACACCAAGTCTCTTCTGATTTGGTTCATTAAAGATATTTTTCCCTATCAAAAATATGCCGCAAAAGGCATTATTCAACCTGGATGCATGCCTGACCATGAGCCTTTAGTCCAGAGCTCCCCTTTCATGAATTTTATTAATATCTTATTTTTTGGGTTTATATTGCTACATATAGCGTATATAAACAAATAATACATCTAAAATAAAGTTACGCTGTTTTATATATATATATATCTTTTTTGATATCTTATATTAAAAATTTTCTTTTGCAAGATTACTTAGGACGGATACTCTAGCTTTTAGTACCTAAGCGTGACTTGGTACCCTCAAAAAATTTAATATGCTTTTTGTAAGTCTAAGACTGCTAGAAGTATTAGCCGTCAGGGCTCTAGGGCAAAGCACCATTGAGCTACAAAAATCTAAGCCCTACAATCTGGTGCTCACTACAGGAGGCTCAGCCATCACTTGATGATACCTTCATCTAATTGATCAAACCATGTAAGTCAATATGATTGATAATCAACTATCTGGGTGCAAAAAGAAACAATGGAGAAATTGATAGATAGGAAGTCCGCCCTTGGTCACATTTAAGAAAGTGCAAGAGAATCTGATTGAGATTCCTATATCTCAACGTCTAACACGGATTTTCAATAAAGGAGTTTAATACTTACTTTATGGAGTCATACCCTAGGAGAAAGAGCCATCTTCAAAAATGGCATCCACCGTGGACAGGGCTCTAATGAACCTGTATGAATCCAGTGCTCTCCCAGAGAGTTATGGATCAAGCGCAAATCTATCTCATTGTATCACGCAATCTGTACAACCAGCGCTTTACCATATTGTTCATTTATTAGGAATCCATAACGAGGAGCTCCAGCATCATATTAATACCCAAGGAGCCTTACAAATGGCCTACTTACAGGTATATAAATTAGCATCTCAAAACCTAGGGGACGTCCATTGACTGGTTAAAGTGAATTGTTCCTTTATTATTCAACTCCATAACCAAATAGGGACCATCGATCTTGGAGTCAAGTATGTGAAGAAAGCTATATAACTATTATGAAGTATATTGCAGAATCTGATGTAAGGACATGAGAACTACTTAGAAATATTCCCAAGAGTTTTGGCGACAAGATGATAAAGCCTATGGTGAAATGGCGGCCATTGATTCTACTTGCCGCCATAATGATGAAAAACAAATCAAGCTTTT
Source organism: Massospora cicadina (assembly GCA_022478985.1). NCBI lineage: Eukaryota > Fungi > Entomophthoromycota > Entomophthoromycetes > Entomophthorales > Entomophthoraceae > Massospora > Massospora cicadina. The sequence continues at coordinate 22,090 of JAKSZP010000062.1, read as the reverse complement.
TTAATCCCTACCAGAGCTTGCATTAAAGCGAAGCAATGGGCTTGAAGCCCACTGAACCACAGAGACTCAAATGTCTCATAAATTTTTACTGTCCAAATAGCCCGTGTTGAGTATGATCTGGTATTTCATGCAACTCAGTTGTTTACTCATTCAATTTCCAGGTGACTTAACAAATTAAAGAGCAAAATAAAGAACAAATCACCTAGGTGGGATGATATTAATCAAATACACCATTTTCTCAATGAATCTGAGCAACGCTGTAATACTCTCACGGAAGAGTTAGAAGCAAATCCCAGAAAGCCTCCTCAGAGCACTGAATACCAACAAATTGCGGAAGACTTGTATCAATGCATCAGAGTGTTAGAGGATGAGAAGAAACTCTTGTGAACTTCCCACTTCTCCAACTCTTCAACAAATCCATGATTTCAGATATCTGCCTTGAAAAAATGTTAATGATTAAGATGCTCTTGAAAGGCAATTAATCTGTTGTATGTCGCACTAAGACTTACTTTAAATTAAATGGAGCATTATCTAAACCCTCAACAGGATCAAAGACGCTGACTCTTTAAATAAGTTGAGAAGAGCAACACTCATACCAAAATTACTGAATTTAAAAATCTAGAGATAAGTTTTCACAGGATTGGAAGCCACTACCTTCAAGCCTTCCTTTAAGGACAATTTTACACCTGTATAAGGGGGCATTACATCTTTCTTATAAATCTATGAAGCCGCTATGGAAGTTGCAGCTATTCATCAAAAGGTAGAGCATATGTTGTTTTGTTTAAGCCTTATGGCTCAGGAGGCTATATTTCCCATATGGATGACCTGCATACTTATAGTGAATTATATGAATCGCTTATAAAATAATTTGGTTCCAAGCAAATCTTGAGAGTGAAAAAATAAGACTTCATGAGGATTTCGCTACATCAAAATGAAACCTTATCTAAAAATTTGCAAATTTGCTTCTAAATTGAGGTTAAAAGATGATGACCTCATAGATGCTTATATTGTACAATTCTGTGGCCACCGTTGTTGCTTCTTAACATACTAATCCCAACTTTGTCATGCACGTCACATCTGTCAGGAAAATCTTCAGCTCAGTTTTGGACAATAAAGAAGCCATATTTAATATGGTTGATATACACAAACCAGTGACCTCCCAAAAGGCTCACATAAAACCCATAGTGTATACTGCTGAGGGTGTAAAGCCTAAAAAAAGTGGAGAAGCTCTGGTGTTACTATGACAAGAGGAACCACCACACCAAAAGGAGCGTAATAAAAAGAACCCTGCCCTTGCCAAGCAGGGAAAAGGGAGGTTGGCTTAGTTCAGGTAACTCTAAAGTCGAATAGCCTAAAGTAACTGAATGCAGAACATTGCTAACTGTTCATCTCATGCGCATTGAAAATGATTCTAGAAATGACTCTGAAGATAAAATGAGGACACAAATATTATAACTTAGGTGCACCTGCTGAGCTTATTATTCAGGATCACTTGAATGCTAAATTATATTGATGACGCCCAGGTTCTGGAGGACACTTACCTCATTCAATTATTGTGTGCCACATAATAATTGATACAGCTAGTAATGCTTATCAATACCTTTCCTTGTTTATCTGACCCATTCTTGAGCATGCACAATCTAATGGCAATTAAGAAGAAATATCCTGAGATTGCCTGTTGGGGATTTAACTACAATGACCAGAATTACTTAAGATTGAGATTTGATATCTCGGTCTAATGATATTGCAAAATCCACGTTGGAGATATCCAATTTTAGGATAGACTGATGATCAACCCTTTCGAATTAGCAACCTTCTCTGAAGGATGATGCTAAGCTGTCTGATGAGGAAAAATATCATACAATAAGGTTAGTCTCATCAAATAAGAAGCTTATCAGATCTGATCATCAAAAGTATGGTATTAATAATCAGCAATATTGGTCATCTAATAGGAAAAATCTTACTTCAAGTGCATCCCAAAAACCTTTACAAATAACTACTAAATCTACTCCTATAATTTCCCTCATTTCTAAAAAATAAAATACTTCTATTTTTGTATCTCTTAGCTTTTATGGTCTTTTCATACAGTATTTTGTATTTCCAATCAAAATCAATTATATCAACAGGACTAATAACTTTGTTGCCTTCATGGTGAGCTTCGTTAGAGCCATGGAATTAATAATTTTGTACCCTTCATAGCACCTGCTTATCATAATTTCTATTAAAATTCCAATACTGGTGCTCCCTGCCAGGTCTGTTTCTGAGGCTACCTGGTGAAAACATACTTTTACAACGATGAAAATGTCTAGCAAAGAAAGACCCTCTTTTGAGGAATCAATGAGTATCACCCAATGGGTACACTCCAACAGGCAAGAAATGCCTTCTGCTACTACAAATAATATACAATTTCGAGCTTTTATGGACTTGGCCATTGAGGGCCCTGACCAAAATAATTATCAGATTTAAGTCGCAAACATAGAAGAAATGGTTAAAGGGTTGAAAAGGGGGTCTAATCAGCCTGGTGCCTGTCCTAATTGAGAACAAGCATCTAAAGTTGCAAATAATATGATGAGCTTATGCAACAGAGCGGTATTACAGCCTACCAAAGTTGGGTTGGCTAGAACTGAGCAGTATCTCAGGCATTACGTACATCCCGCTATTCATCATGTACTCTAGATTTTGGGTTGCATCAACTCAAGTTTTACGCCAGTTGACCCTGGCACAATAATTTCACTCTCAGTTATCCTCATTTTATGAGATGGCTTCTAACTTTGGACAGGATAATCAGGAAGCCATACTCATTAATAGAAGAGAAATTAACAATCTACATAACCAGTTGGTGAGAATTGATAATAAAGTTGTGGGATACATTAACCAAGAAGTATCTCAGAAGGTAAGCAATGCTGCTAACCCTATTTACCACCGTATCACCACCCTTGAGGATGAGATTACAAGACAACTGGGACAATTGTGAGTCCAACATGAGTAGCTCTTTGTTGAACTTGAGAGGCTAATCCAACAACTTGTCCAAACTGTGGATACTATCAGAGAAGGTAGACTCAGCCCTGTTGGTCCTCCTGGACCGCTATTACCTAATTCCCCTTCAGTAACTCTGGGACCTCCTGGTGAATGCAGTCCTATTGGTTCTGTGGGTCAACAAGGCCCACCGGGGCCAGCAGGTCAAGATGGGTTACAAGGAACCCCTGTACCTCCTGGTCCCCCTGGCTCATCACTTCCAATGCACAATTCAGAACCTTCAATTCTACTAGTATTGAGAGTACAAGCATTAAAAACCCAAATCTGAGCCATAGCACAAGGGTGTTTCTTATCATTGGAAGGCCTTCCAACTGATCCAGATTACTCTTTAGCCAACTTTTTGGGTGGCGTGGATAATGATTATCATCTATGTGATGCTAAACTAACTATGCAAGAAACCCAATTTGCAAGTTTAAATGCTTCCATTGAATGGTTAACAGCTAGATGCGGAGTACTTGAGAATAAGCAGGAAGAGATGATCAATGGGATTCTCTAACCTGAATCAACAACCTGCAAATGATCATCTTGCTCAATGGGTTCATAGTTTACAGGAGACATCAATCATTTAAGGCAACAAGTTAGCTGAATTCCCACTCAAGCTCATATACCAGAATCTAAACCCTCCAAAGCTGATACAGTAATGGTACTGGGTGTACATGTTTTGAGTAATGAACCCACTACCTTCAAACCTATCTTTAAGGATAAGTTTGAGCCTGGTGAAGTTAGCATCCATTCGTTTCTCTTTGTCTATGAGTGTATAATGGATGGGGCAACATATCAACAGAAAGTATGGCATATTACCTCTTGCTAAGCTGGTTTGCTCAAGAAATCATGGTTCCTCACCTTAAGGTTTGAAAAGCATGGTCTTGAGTGAAGACCGCCCTTATAAAAGAATTTGGGAGTGATCAAATCCTATCTAACCAAAAGCAAGCCTTTGTTAGTATCCAAATCTAGCGAGGAGAGTCAATATTAGATTATGCTGAGAAATTCTATCATGAGGCTCAAACTCTTGCTTCTTGCGACTGGATTACTGTAGATGATTCCATATCAGCTGTAATGAGTGCGTTTGCTTCTTGCACTCAGTTGCTACTACATTTAAATCACTTAAAAAAAATTTCAGATCCATTCTCGATATTAATGTAGCGTTCATGGAGATTCCTAATGGTGTGGTACACCTGACTTCTGCTAATAACCCTCATTATTATATCCATGTGATGCCTCCTAGACTCAAACCTAAACCAAAGAAGGATCCATGAAACTATTGTGGTCTCGTGAGTCATGTGGAATCTCAATGTTAGAAAGAACAAGCGGAGGAGTTGAAAAAAGAGTAGTCAGCATAGGACATGAGGCTCCCTGTGCTAACCTACCTCCAGTGCCTCAATAAAAAATTTTAACATTTCTAAGGACTGTTACGTGATAATTTCTCCTGGTGAACTTGATATCTTTGATGAATTAGCCAACAAAGATACTATTTTGGCTTATGCTTCTGCTTCTTCTTCTAACTCAATTCAATTCAAACAATTACCTCGGTGTTTTCAATCCCAAATTTTGGCACTTATGTGACCTAGGTGGAAGTCATCATGCATAAGGTGAAAGTTTTGGCTATTATTGATATGGGATCGCCCATCAATGTAATCTCATCCAGGTTTATGAAAAAACTCAAATTGGCGCCAGACTTAAACCATCTTCAAGACTACAGAGCTGCTGGTCCTTCATACACTAAATCTACAGGTGCTTATTACTCTCTTTCAATGCACTTTGGGAAGTTGGTTGTGTCAGCCCCTGCAGTAGTGTTGGACAACAAATGCTATGACCTGCTCTTGGGAACCAAATTTCTCTTTAATTTTAATATGATAATCAGTCTTAAGGACAATTACCTTTCTTTATTTGGGTACTGAGTACCTTTAATTCTACAAGATGTTCCTATTAGCAAAGGTAAATTTAAACGAAAAGTTTGCTTATTGGAATACTCCACTTCTATCTCAATTCTTGAGTACCGAATCTTAGGACCAAGGACTATACTTCCGCCTCCAGCCGCTTGTGCCTCTGAAGGAATGCCTTTATATTCTAACAATCCAACTACCATTCCTCAAAAAGCTCAAGTCATAATTGATACTGGAGTACAAGTATTTGTTTCCGCTGATCATGTATTAGAGATCTTTGGTAACAAAAATCCCTCTCATTTAGAGGCTTTAACCTGCCCTGGTAGCCTTGATCCCGCTTATGATGGGACTTTTTAGTTCTACTAGATAATCTCACTTTTTGACCTATGCGATTGAATCACAATAGCCCCATTGCCTAAGTGCAGCCTACTCCTGTGAGTGAAATATTATCCATCTCAGGATGTGGAGATTTAAGTGAATTGGGCTGAAAGATCCCCCTATCATTTCTAAAATTGACGTCAAATTTGTGGATTTACTTACTCTAGAACAACAGCATGAAGCTGAGGCTCTAATTGAAGAATATGTGGATATCTTTGCCAAAGGTCCTGGAGATTTTGGGCTAATGAAGGATGTGCAGCATCAGGTGAAAACTGGGGATACTCCCCCTATTCAAGCTCAACCATATTGCAAATCTAAAGTCGAGAAGGCTCAGGCCTCATTGGAATTGAAACAACTCCTCAATGTGGGGCTATTAACGCCTTCTAAGAGTCCATGGACTTCTCCTCTACTACTCATCTGGAAAAAGGAAGGGGGTCATAGTGGTTATAAACTATTGTCAGCTCAATGCTGTTACCCAAAAGGATTCTTATCCTCTACCTTGCATTGATGATTCATTAGACTATTGTCTGGGTCACAATACTTCTCAGCTATGTACCTTGAGAGTGGTTATTGGCAAATTGACCTGGCTCTGGAGGACCGTCAAAAATGTGCTTTAATGTCTAGTTAGGGGTTATTTGAGCCCACTCATATGCTGAAGGGGCTTTGTAATGCCCCTGCTACTTTTCAACGAGCCATATATGGCTTGTTTGGGGATTTAAAACTTTCTTGTATTTTGGTATACTTGGACAATGTTACTGTGTTTTCTTGCACTTTTAACAAGCATTTGGCTCATTTAAAGGAAGTATTTGGTCAGATGCGTCATGCTCACTTAAGCTAAAACCACCAAAGTGTGCTTTTTTAAGACTGGAATGAAATTCTTAGGTCATAAAGTTAATTTCCAGGGATTTTACCCTTATCTAATAAGATACAAGCTATTTATGGACATGCCTGTTCCTAAAAGCTTGCACGATATTCAAGTGTTTTTAGGGATGATTGGTTATTACCAACATATAATCCCCATTTTGCGGAGATTGTGGAGCCTTTAGTTTACCTTTTGCATAAGAAAGTTCATTTTGTTTGGGAAGAATCGCAGCAGCAAGCTTTCGATCTGTTGTGCTAAGCTTTAATGAGTGCCTCAGTCTTAGCTCATCCTGACTTTTCCAGACCTTTTATACTATTTACTGATGCCAGTATTATTGTATTGGAGCCATTCTGGCTCAACATAATACCAATCTGATTGATCACCCTATCGCATACTATAGTAAACCCTTTCTAAGGCCAAACCCAAATATAGCATTACTAAGAGAGGATGCCTTGCAGTTTTGTCCACCATCAAGCATTTCCGCCCTTACCTCTATGGCAAGCATTTCACTATCGTCATGGATCACGTTTCCTTGAAGTGGTTTCAACAAATGAAGTATCCAGATGGGCGCTTAGCTATATGGGCATTAAAGCTCCAGAATTATGACTTTACTATTCAACATCAAACTGGAGCTATCCATCAAAAAGCTGATGGACTTTCTCTTTTTCTATAATAACGTTATTCTCTGCTGAGGAGGATTTCATCTATGACTTGATTGATAGACCTGAGCTCTGGTACCGTGAATATAAGGATGTTATATTAAAGCTAAAATCCTCAACTAAATATAATCAGGTTAAAGAAGGTTTGTTATACAAGAAGTTGGGATCTAAATGGTTGCCCTTTATTCAGCCCTCTGCGAGGACTGATATTATTATGGAGGCTCATCAAACTATAGGGCATGGAGCTGTTGCTAAGACCTTACAGTGGTTGAACAATCATCGTTACTGGGATAACATGCTGGAATGTGTACATGATGTGTTGGAGACTTGTTTCACTTGACAACGACAATGTGGTGGAAATCTGATGTTCCAACACAAAATTTAGGGACCTTCAGAATCTTTATCTATTATGATTATTGATGTGGTGGGCCCTCTCCCTACCAACACTTATGGACATCAATATATTTTATTAGCTATTGACCATTTTACTAAATGGATTGAAGCTATCTCAGTTTCCACGGTCACCGTTAAGGCTACTGTGTCCTTTCTTTTTAAGCAAGTTTTCATCAGGCATGGTAGCCCAAAAGTCCTGTTATCAGATAATGGGACCAACTTCATTTCTCAAGTGGTATCCAAGATAACTTAATTAATGGGTACCTATCAGTTATTTACATCCCCATACAATCCTTCTACTAATGGAGCAGTCAAACGAGCAAATGGTACCCTTGTAGCCATTTTCAAAAAGTTGCTTCCAATGACCCTAGTAGATGTAATCTCTATTTGCCTAGTATGATGTTAGCTTATAGGGTTAGCTATCATAGTATAATTAAAATGTCTTCTTTTAAGGCTTTATATGGTCGGGATCCAATTTTCCCCTCAAGTGTACAACCTATACTTGAGGAGGCTACCCCACAAACTAATGATTTAGCTATGAGGAGACTAGCTGATGAATTCATCCAAGTACAAGCTTTAGCTTTAAGTTCCCTTGCTGCTACCACCTTAAAAGAGGGAACAAGAACCAACGCTAGTAGACCTACGCTACCTGAATATCATGTCAAGAATCTTGTATTCTTCTATCATTCTTTTAGGCTGGGAGGAAGAATTCACAAACTTGACACCTAATGGGCGGGTCCACACCATACTATTTATCATCAGGACATTAAATACTCTATTGCAGCTGTTGATACTGGTACTGTTATCAATAAAAGTGCATCGTAGATTTCTTTGTAAGTATGTGCCCCTAGTCAAGATCTTGAGGGGACATTGTTGGGGATTTAACTACAATGACTGGAATTACTTAAGATCGAGATTTGATATCTTGGTCTAATGAGATTGCAAAATCCACATTGGAGATATCCAATTTTAGGATAGACTGATGATCAGCCCTTCAGAGTTATCAACCTTCTCTGAAGGATGATGCTAAGCTATCTGATGAGGCAAAATCATACAATAAGATCAGTCTCATCAAATAAGAAGCTTATCAGATCTGGTCATCACAAGTATGGTATTAATAATCAGCAATATTGGTCATCTAATAGGAAAGATCTTACCTCAGATGCATCCCAAAAATCCTCACAAATAATCACTATAACTACCCCTCATAAATATCCCATATTCCTAACGAATAAAGTACCTCTATTTTTGTCTCAATTATCTTAATTTTTGGTCTTTTCATACAGTATTCTGTATTTCTAATTGGAATCAATTATAGCAACGGAACTAATAACTTCATTGCCTTCATGTCAGACTTTGCTAGAGCCATGGAACTAATAATTTTGTAGCCTTCATAGCACCTGCTTATCATAATTTCTATCATAATCCAATACTGTCCAAAATCTCAATGCAACGTTCTGTTTTAAAGAAGTTTTTAACCTCCCGCCAAAGTTGAGGAACCATTACTAAAGTAGTAGTGGTGAATCAGAATTTCAAATTAAAGGCTAACTTGGATATGAGATTTTAAATTACCGTTGTCTCATCTTGCCTCATCAAGAAGATTAAACTTGCCCCTGACCTCAAAATACACTCATAAGTATAGCACTGCCAGTCTAAACAATACCAATGTGATATTTGCATATACTTTTTTTAGTACTAGATGGTCTAGTTGCATATTCTTCCCTGCCAATTTTAGTTGGCAAATTAGTTTTCTCAGCTTCTGCGGTTACCCTATATAACTAGTATGATATACTTACAAGGATGTTTTTATTGAAATTATTAAAGGGTCTCAATTTAAAGGAAGGTTATCTATACCCTCTCAGATATGAAGTTCCCCGCTACTAGATATAAGTATTCCAGCAAGAAGAAATACTTTTGTTTAGTTGAGAACACTGTTTATGCTTTGCCTTTATGATATTCTACTTCTGAAAAAATTACCAAAAAGCTCCCTGACTAAGCAGATGCAGCATAAGGCATACCATTTTTTGTTACTGAGGAGAGTAAAAAGATTTAGAGAAAAAATAGTGGTTTATACCAACATAAACCTGATTATACCTCCAATATAATTGCTAAATATCACTAATATTTATATAGTCAGTAGATTTGAGCCAAAATTTTACAGGAATTCTCAACCCAGCTTATCAATGGAACATTGAGCTATTGATTGAAAACCTGAATAAATAAATTATCTTAGTCAAGGAACATCAAAAGACCGGGAAGGGTCAATTATTTGCCATTGATAAAATCAATAAGGTAAATCTTATTGGTGCCACATTATTTGTAGCCTATACCGCAATAATTTAATATGCGCTATTCCTCATGTATAAACATCTGATAAGTTAAATTATGAGGAACTTAAAGGATGAGCAACTACTTGAAGATTATCAAGATTTTTTCTTCACGTCAGATGTTGGCTATGGTCTCATGAAGAACTGGACGCATATTATTGATGTAGGAGACTCAACCCCAATACATCAAAGCAATATGGAAAGCCAAAGGTAGAGTATCATTAAAATGAAGACCAAGCTCAAGTAATTATTATATATCAGCTTACTTTTGCCCTCCCAGAGCTTATGGTCATCCCCACTGTTACTCATAAAGAATAAAAATGGTGGTCACATAATAAAAATGAGAACAGGAGGTAAATATTAACACAAAGAGGACAGCTATATAATTCCACAAATTGATGATTCTCTGGACTGAATCTCCAGCCCAAATCTCTTCTATTCAATGAAACTCGCCAGTAGCTATTGGAAGATGAATTTGCCGCCAGAGGACCAAGAAAAGTGCGTGTTAATTTGCATGTAAGGATTATAACCTATCTAGTTCAAATGGATTATGCAATGAGCCTACCTCATTTTAATGAGCGTTGGATCATAACATACAAGATCTTAAACTGAGCTTCAGGATTTTCTACCTAGATGATATAATGATTTTTTCACAAACCTTTTCCAAGCATCTGGACCTCAAGTCATCTTTTTTAATGGCTACAATAGAATCTCAAAGAACTAAAGACTGTGAATTCTACTTTTTTCCAAAAATGATTAGAATTTTTAGGACATGCCATATTTCAGGAAGGAATTCACCCTTGTACAATAAAGTTGAAGCAATTTTTAAGATGCTCAGAAAAATAGCCATAGAGATATATATATATTATTAGAAATTTGGGATATTACCATCATTTTATCCCTAAATTTTGCTTAAAGCACAAAGCCTCTCATCCTTTTGCTTCCCAAATAACTTCTAATGTGGGGTTGGAGTAAAGATTTGCATTTTATACAATGAAGGATTTATATAGAGAATAACAGTTATAAAAAATCTAGACCATGTGAAGCCATTTATCCTTTTTACAGACACCTCTGACTTAGATATAAAGACCATTCTCTTACTTCTGAATGAAGAAGGGTTTGATCACCAGTTACCTTATTACAAAAAACGCTCTTAAAGATTGAGTAAAATTAAAGTATCATGGAGAAAGAATGCCTAGCTTACCATCTAGTACTAAAAAAAGAATGCCTAGCTTATCTCTGCATTGAAGAATTTCCAGCCCTTCTTGTACGTAATATATAATACAGTTGTTACAGACCATGCTTTCTTGAAGTGGTTTTAAAAAATGAAAGATCCAACATGAGGACTAATCCAATAAGCTCTCAAACTTCAGCACTATGTCATGAACATCGTCCACTAAGCTGTAACAAAGTACATGTACTTAAATGAATTGGCTCAATTGCCCAAACTACAACTTGAATTTAGCAAATCTGAATGGTTATATGACAAGAAGTGGATATCATAGCGGGGTGGTTCCCTCTCCACTCTTAGTTGAATTTTGATTGAAACAGTTTTGTACCAGAACAGGCTAAGAAACTCGGCGTGGTATATTTGTCTCAAGGTCACCCCGCCTCATTTACTTTTTTGAATGGTTATATGACCTACTCATGAAGCCAGACTTTTGGGAGGTTGAAGATGAACCAGTTCAGCAGATGTAAAAATGTTACTCACAAAACACTAAAGTTCTCAAAGAACTAATAAAAAAGCTAGAACTGACTTATTAGTTTACTTGTTACCTTTGAAATGGTTACATGTTATAAAGGATGACCAAAATACTTTAGTGCATGAAGTAGCTAGAAAAACTAATGAATGGATTAAGGATCACTACTATAGGGAAGAAATACTGGAACCTTTAGTGGAAGTCTTAGACACTTACATAACTTTTTGAAACAAACGCCTCATAAGGCTAACTACAAGTATCAGACAATGACCCCTCAGCAGCTTTCCATATCATCAGTTTAAATGCTATAGATCCACTTCTAGAATCTACTGGAGGAACTTTATATATATTTGTAAGGATTGATAATTTCACAAAGTGAGCCAAAGCAATTGCCATTCCCACACAGACTGAAAAGCCCATCACTAACCTTTTATATCTATTTGGTTACAGACATGGTTTCCTTTAGATACTGCTATGTGATATAGGAAAACTTTTCTCCAAGAATTGTGACAATCTTAGCTACGAGAATGAAACTTCAGCAACTATTCTCAGCGCACTACAACCCATCAACTTAAAGAAATGCAGAAAAAAGTAATGGAACGTTAGTTATAATGTTACCCAAGTTGGCTACTGTCAATTCATTGCATTGGGACCAATATTTCCCAAGTGTGTTGACTTACAGGATAAGTTTCCATTGTATCTTCAAAATATAACCCTTAAAGGCCTTATATGGAATAAAACCTGCATTCTAGCTCTACTAACTCGCAAAGTTACTAGTGTTAATATTGAAGAGCCTGAAAAGTGCTAAGAAGATTAGCCCAAAAATTCTACAATTCCAATTAGTGGCAATATTAAATCTAGCAAACCGGGTACAAGAGAAGTCCAAGCAGCAAATGCATCTCACCAATTATTACCACTTTTGAGATTTTAGATTTAGTCTTTTACTGTCACAATGGTATTGCGCTCTAAAGAGGAACTTTAGTTTCTATATGGGATGGGCATACTCTATATCCCTAAACGTGGGGAATTTATTCAAATAAATCCTTGAAACTGGATTAACTATAAATTATACACATTGTGTTTACTATGTACTACTCCCTTGCCATTATCCTTAAAGCAGTGATATCAGATATTAGAGCATTGGACATGAGGTGAAATATATCAGCTATTTTAATACCACAAAAGAATTGACACCTAGGCATTACAGAGGGGATTAAAGAAAACCTTGATCAACTGTACTGAAAAAACAATAGCTGGTAAGGCTAGCTCAACAATAGAAGATCTCCATCAGACCGACTTTAGCTCAAAATACCCTAAAGTATAAACCTGGTTATCTGAAGCAAAAGAAATCACAAAGTCAGGTGATTACTTCATAAAGTGACGTTTGAGTCAATAAATTAGAAGTACTCACAAAAGGTGATAATTACGAATCTACCTAATGATTGACCTATGTAACAAAGTCTCATCTAACTTGGTTTACTTAAGATACTTTTCTATTTATCAAAAATATGCCACAAATGCATTAGAAAATCTGGATGCATTTACTAACCATGAACCTTCCATCCAGATCTCACCTTTCATATATTTTATTATTCTTCTCTTATATGGGGTTATATTGTTACTTGTAACGTATAAAAGCCCCTATTACATACTAAGATAGTTACTCTGTTTTTCTTTATCTCTTTTTTGATATCTTAGATTCAAAAGTTTCTTTTGCTAAACTTACCCTAGGACTGATACTCTTACTGACAGGAATTAAGCATGACTTGGCACGCTCAAAAAGATATAAAATACTTGTTGTGAGTCTAAGAATGCTAGATGTATTAACTTTCAGGATTCTTGGGCACAGCGCCATCAAGTCATATAAAACTCATCCCTACAAAAATTAACATTCCGCATTATCACTAGCGCATGGTCTTTTGGAACTGATACTTTTAGTCCAGTATTAAATATCATATGAGACTTTTTAGGGAATAGTCATGAAATTGTTGAAAATATAGGCATCTAATCTACTGCACAATAGAAACAGGAGAAAGAATGACTTTCTGTCTCGATATTTATTTAAGTTGGATCATATAATTGAGGGATTCCAAAAGGCATAAATGCTGTCTAAGTCTCCCTTTTCTCACTATAAACGTCTTTAGAATGTGAGTACTCAATAACTAATCAAAGAAAAATACATATCTTTGTGACTGATTATTGCATTAAGATCATTCAAAAATCTTCATCCTCAGAAGAAGATTATAGCATTTGTCAAGCACTAAAGCATGTGCTGACAGAACTAAGTTACTAAAATGCATGGTTAGGAAAGAATAGTCCCCAAAGATATGGTATAAGAGGGGCATGCGGTCCCATATTACTTTTTATGGATTTAGGCAAGTGCAATCTTTATCCTTTTCATAAAATTGGAGGATATCACACTGTAAGGGGATCCCATATCAACGATAGCTAAAATTCTAACTTTATGCTCCATTGTATTAACTTGACAAAAAGTGGTACTAAAATGTAAAATTTATTAATTTTAAGTTTTATTATGTGAAGCACTCTCCAAGTGAATAAGAGTATTGAAAAGCAGACAATTATAAAAAATATTTCACCATCCAATCGTAAGGAACATCAATGTCTCCTGGAGCTAAAAATACATAGCACTTACTAGAGGGATTAGAAACTTGGATTTGAGGCAAGAAAGCTTTGTCAGTATAGGTGGCCTCATTCCCTATACTGATACCTCTTTTTTGCCCCATCAAGCTGCTTCTTACATCATTGTTTTCTTCATGATCACAGAACCCACAGTAATTACATGGCTCGTCTGTCTCTGTAATTGTTATTATGGGATACAATATGGATGTAGGATCAGTAATTAGATGATGATGTTGTTGGAGGAGGACGCATGGCTCCATTAGGGCTTTTATTAGGGCATTCTTAGTATTAAGGTTCAATTGGAAATTTCCTTTAAGCACTTTGAAATTCAGGAAAAGTTGGTTACGTGAAGAAAAAGCATTATATACATCAGAAATGGCATCATTTATCATGATGTATTCACATGTTGTAAAATCCGAGCATCATGGTAAAAGCGCTGTGAAAATTCTTATATAATTCTTCTCATTTCATCTAAATGCTCATAAAGTTTTTTTGGTTAAATAAGATCATGTCACTTTTAAAACTTCTTGATGAGAGCTGGTTTAATTTAAGCCCAAGTATTAATGGTTTTTAAGCTTGGTATTATAATGTCTTAAGATATACTAATGCAGGAAGATATGTACTGTACCTTTTAGTTATTGTTAGCGCCATCTATAGCTCTTCCATATACAAATTAAAAACGGTTGAATACTTTCTCCTCCGCCTGGGGTAATACCCGCTATAAAAGTTTGTGTAACATTTGAGACTTTTTAGATAACTCAAACTGCTAGAGTAATTATTGGTCAGGTTCAGAAATTTCAGGTTCAGGCAAGTGCCCTGAATAGGGTGCAATCAATTTACTGGCTTACATTACTAAGACCATATATTAAGTGTTGAACCATTGATTACAATGTTCTACTAAAGGTTGATAATCAAAAATTGAATAAGCAAATTGAAACTCGTTTTGCTAATTCTCAGTTACAACAAATTTAGCACTTAGGCAATCAATAGAGGCTGTCAAGAAATTAATTGTGTACCCTGAGTAGGTAGGCTTACTTCACAGAGACATCAAGCGTTATTGATCCAGTCTAGTAAATAAGGGAAGGAGAGATCTGATTTAAGGTGTCAAACATCTAAAGTTGAAACAAATTCTTAAGCTATAGCTCTTATCTGAGTCTCTAAAGCTTGGCTCTCTGTGTGAGCTAGTTTACTGTTTCAGAGTAAGGGAAACTAACTGATAATCAGGTAGTCCTGAGGATCTTGGGGGCTATGAGAGTCATCAGAACCAAAGTGCCCAATAGGTCCCTTAGGATAGTAGGTCCAGGAACAATGGAAGAATAACTAAGAGGACCAGGAGGTCTGGGAGGACCTTAGGACCAATTGGACCCTCCTTAATATCAAGCATTGACAATTTGATTAAATAAAACGCAAAGTAAAAGAAGTCTAATATAATATGAATTCCTCATTTAGTCAAGGTGGGCCATAAACTCATCTCAACATTAGTGATTCAATGATTAAATGTGTTAATAGCCTCTACTCTTTTGAAATGCTTCGTGTCACAAGTATCTGGCAATATCATTATTGATTTGAGCAATTTTGGCCTGTAATTTTTTACTAGATGACATTTACTGACAATTGCTTTTTGGTTATCATGTCTATAATTTGAGGCAGTATCATTCTTTTGACCAACCAAGTATGTTTTTTGGGCCAGTGAGAATTAATCTTTTTATCTCTAGGTCTTGCAATCACAAACTTTGTAGAAAACAATGAGTATCTGAATGCATCTAATGTCAGAGATATTTCTCAGTTTAATCTGGTCTCACCACCGTTCTGGTCAATACAGCAGAGTAATACAGATGCATCATGGCATATGGGACTCTAATTTCTCAGGGACCAATTAGATCTGCCTCATGGATGAATGTTCCCTTTGGTTAATCCAGTAGTATCTTCAGTGACATCCGTAGATTGACTTTGTATACAGAGTTTTCAGGTTAAACAACAAATACATCCATAAAAGCTTGAAATCAAAAAATCATTGATATCATTAACAGGCATTACCTGTTAGTTGGTGTCCATCCACTGTGTAATACTTACTAACTCCTATGAGGAAAGATAGCTTTTTCTAGAATTAATTGTTGCTGTGAAACTATTTTCACACTAAGTGGCCTTGGAAGCAAACCTGGTATAAAGCGCCAGTGCTGGATCTTCATTGAAATCCAAATACAGGATATTAAGAAGTCGTCAAAATTATTAGCTTCTATAAACTTGTGATTCATGTGAAAACTATTTCTCTAATTAATTAATAGGAATATTCAACTTATTTAGTTAGCTAAATTAGATCTGTAAGGGTACCTGAACTATAGGATAATAATGGCAAGTAGACTCTAAGTATCTAAAGCTATAATACCAAGGTGTATGAGGTTAAAATTTCGCTATATTACAAACAGTCAAAAAGGGGTTCCCATTATGTGTTTAGTAAAAAAGATTGTAAAAGGGTACTAAATGGTATAGATTTTTTATGCCAAAGATTAAGGAACTTAGCTATGGTTTGCCTGATGCTATATAAAGTTTGGGAAATTTTGTTTTACCTTTATGAATTCACCATTAGCCTGGTGAGGCGCAGACACTACAGCTTTAGTCAAGAAGTCAAATTTGAGCTTAAATTTGGGACTCTGGGTACTTTACAACAGAAGGCAACTCATATATTACATTTAGAACTTTCTGCAATGACATTATGACAAAATCCAACCAAAATTATCGAAATATGGAATATAGAACCTGTTAGTTTGTAGTTTAAATCCTTTAAAAGGGGGAAGCCCATATTGAAAAAAAGTTATTGGGTTCTATGGGGTTGCGTTCTGGGTCCCAAAATTGAATATAAGCTGATATACTTTAGCAAATAAGTTCAAGCTCGTTTTGCCAATTTGATCATTTCAAGGATCTCTTGTTTTACTATTTTAGTGATAGCCGAATTTAAAGGCACTTTATCCTCTAATAACTTACCTTATACCATTTGGTTTTTCAAATTTTAGCCTTAATTTTTGGGTTAATACTCGTTTTTACCTAAAACCTTGGAAAGATCATCCCTAAACTTTAAAAGAAGTATTTGAGAGTTTTCAAATCTCTTCCCATGCACTTTTTTTGAAGCTCAATTCCTGTTAAAATGAAACTATTTGTGAAAAGATCTAAGTGAAAGGTAACTTTATTGACTAAATATGAGAAAGATTAAGGATGTGATACGGTATGTTTTTGATGTGATTGGCGTGCCATTAATGAGGAAAGGCCATTATCAATGATAATTTTTAAAACTTTCCTTCTTGTAGGAGTATCTATTATCATACTTGTCTTGATTAATATAAGATCTACTCGCTTGTCTTGACGCACCTTGAGTAGTGAGGTTATCTTTATTTTAAAGTATATCATTAGATTTAAGAATCAAGCTATAAAAATGATCTGGGTCTGAAAAAATCGAAATTAGTTTTAATGGATTTTTAAACTTTCTGAAACTTACTCCCAAACTTACATAAAATTTATGCTTCTGTGAAGGTCTTAAGGGATGATTTGACCTGTCCATTCATGGAAAGGATAATGTTAAGCCTCTAGCCGCAACTATTAACCTATACTGAGACATACACCCCTCTAGGACCAAAAAGGGCTCAAATACATGAGCAATGTTTCTGAAAAAACTCTAGGCGCTTAGGCCATACTCTTTATGATCATTGAGTGGCTGCTGATCCCCCTCTCTAAACTCCATGTATCTCATTCTCACCAGCCCCAATAATGTGAAATCTAAAATACTAAATTTCTGTTGACAGAATTAAGATGTTTATGTGGATTTGATGGACGTTTATAAAGTAATTTTTCATTTGAGAAGCCCTCCCCCCAAGCACAATCATTGTACAGGAGATTTTTTCCCTTTAAGTTTTTTTGCTAAACCAAATTTAGGTAAAAACTTCTGGTCATTATTTCTTTGTGAAAGTCTTTTAGTTAAAAATCTTATAGCAGAAATTAAATTAGCTGAATAAACCTGAGATCACCAATTTGGACCTTGTAGGTTTAAGCACTGACCAAAAATCCTTGTAAAATGTTAGACAGGTTCCATGCACATTACCAAACTATAATTAAGCTTCTTAAAATTAATTTAAAGTACCTGCTAATGTTAGATTGTTAATTTGGAATACATGTTTAAACTCAATAAAGTCTATTTCTTAAAAACAATCACTTTGCTCGTCATGCAATCAAACTCCTGTAACTTCCTAAATAAGTCCTATAAATTAACTTGTTCACCATTTCAGGTGGTGGCAATAATGTTTCTTTAATAATAACTGTGTTAACAGCTATAGTTGTAAGTCCTGGATAGCAGCCTTTATGCTTGAACAGAGAAGAGTTTCCACACATAATAAAAAGGGGCCTAAGAATATTTTTTCCCCTTTACCAAAAAGGGAATTTATCCCATATAGTGGATGAGCGGTGGGTCATAGCCTTCCCCTTGAAGGTTTTTCCCCTCTTGAAAATTCCTATCACCAAGGAGTTAGTGGGTATTAAACGGGTGTGCAAGGAGGTAGTAAAGACAGTGTTCACCGCCAGAATGTAGGTTGCCTTCCCCTAATTCCATACCCAACAAAGATGGAGTTTAAATTTCTTTGGAGTGAAGAAGTTGGATTCAAACACTAACTAACTAATTGGATTAGATTGGGTTTAGTAATTACATCTCAGCTTTAATACTTAAGCAATAGCACAAGTAAGTCCATTTCTAAAAGGTTTGGGTGTCTCAAACCCGTTTTTTAATTGAGATTGGTCCTAGCATTTCTGCCTATTGGAGTTCCCTGCCAATACTGCTGAATGACCTGTTCAACTTCCAGTTCATGACTAGTTCAAAAAAACGTTATTTAAAAATTGATAACATCAATCCAAATGAAAGGTGGTGTGATCTACCCATGCATATAAGAATTGTTTTTATATTATGTTTGTTATGTTTAATTCTCAAAGCTCTCTGCATTAGGTATTGGTGGCCCCTGATGCACACCCCCTTTATTCCCAATCACATTTAAAAGGCAGCAGTCCCAAGAAGTTTCTCCTGTTTATCCATTTTTGATTTCCTTTTCTTTTAAAATATAATCTCCTTAGATAATTTTCAATTTTAACTATAGATGGTTCATGTGTACCTTTTTAGGTGTGTTTCTGGTTTGTGGAATACTTGACCAATATCAACACTTCCCCTTCTCATCCTCTATCAAAGTTTTTAGATGGCTGTACTAACTTTACTCTGGCTGTTGCTTTAAGTGGTAACCCAATCATAATGGTAACATATTCTTATACTTATTGACAGTCTCAAGGAAATAGAGGGTGGTTAAAAAATGTGCTTATGTCTCCCCAAATATACCAACTGTCAGGTTTTGCCCTAAATAAATGAAGCCCCAAGCTTTGGGTTGTAATTCATTTTTATGTATAATTAATTTTTTTATTATCTAGTAATCAATTATATTTGGTGCAAGGCCAAACTAATTTTAGAAAGTATTTGAGGTGGGTCGACCTTGGGACAATTACCACACCAAGAAGGCCAAACTATTTTTATTTAGTTTTAATAATACCATTTTTATACAATACAAATGGACGAGCAATCCTATTGGATTATGATGGATTGTCAATCTCACTCAACTCTTGCCTAATAAATTATTTTCAAAATCTCAGTCTTCCCTAATACTGTGTATTTTTTAAATTTTATTTGAGGTATGCTAGCCAGGGGATGGACAGTACCAAAATATAAAAAGCAAAATAAAATAAAACAACCCAATCAAAAGAATGGCCGGAAAGATAAACAAAAACACCAAAACCAGGCGGGGAGCAGAAACTGCTAACCCACCATGGCTGAGGGTGAGGGTGTCAGGCGGTTTGTCTGCAGACAAGTTCGCCCCAATTATGTCATGTTGGTTGGAGAGACAGATTAAAACGGAGAGCCAGGGTGTTGGAGCATCAGCGTAGTGTGGGTGGATGGCATTGTAGTATGAGTTCTCCACCTCCTCATCGAGCCTAGCGTGATAGACAGCTTCAATAAATTCTTCTAAGTGAAGTTCAGCTTAAATGTGGGCTTTGGGGAGCTGGGCAAAATTTGAGATGCTCTGGCAGGTGATTTTAGCAGATGGGTTAAAATCTGCTAGTTTAGCGACATGCATGATGGCAGCTTTGGCATCATCAAATAATTTAGAAATATCGCTGCAGGGAAGTTTCAGGTAAATCATGGGGGAAGTAGAGCGTTGGCAGCCTAAGATGGTATTGAGCCACTGATTTGCGTAGGTTTGGGCACTGGGGAAAGGCCACTTCAGCCTAGGCAAGCTGGTGGTCACAATTGTAGGGGATGGCATTGGGTTTAGGAGTGAAACGTTTGGTGGGTGGGGTATCATCAAAATCAGAGAGGAAAAATTCGTCCTGACCATAATCTAACTGGCCAAGAGGTTGACCAGTTTTCTCACTCATAATAACTTTACCTGATTTATCAATCTCAGCCAATAGGTCCCATGGATTCTGGTTTACAAGAATAGTGGCATGAGAAGTTGGGTGGGTGGTAGTGGGTGAATGGGTTGCTTGGGAGTGAATAGTGGTCCAATCCTGACTATGATTGGTGGGAGTAAAATTGGGTGGGTTAATGTGGGTGGTTGATTTGGTGGGGGCCAATTTGCCACTCTGTCCCATCAAACAAGGATGTTGGGTGGGAGGGGGCAGAAAAATGCCCCAATCAGAACCTGCTGAATGTGGCTCCAAAGCTGCATCAGAGGAAGTGGCTTGGGGACAGGATTTTTTAGAATGGTCAAGTCCAAAACAGAGGGGACAAATTTGGTGACTATTATCCACCTGAGCTCAAAATAAGTGCTCAGGCGCTGCTGCAATATGAGCATGGGGGGAACTTAGTGGGCTATGGCAGGGTGGTGTGGGATAATGGTAGCAGTTGTGCAAGGGGCATCAAGGCGCTCTGCACCAGAGGGAACAGCAAGGATGAGGTTGGGCTGAGATCCATATGCCAGAAGCCCTGCCATCAGCTGATCATACAAAACTTGGGGTGGGAGGTGGGAAGGGAGGGATGCAAAGGATACCACCATTGTGGTATCTGTAGGCAGGCAAGTTTAAGTAGTAGGGATGGGAGTATTTTTAAAAATAAGGGGAGTATAAGCTACTGCTGCAGCGGCCTCCTCCATCTGGAAACTAATATTAAAATAGCCCTTAAAAGGGCGGAAATCAATAAAGCCAGCCAGCACATATGCAGCGGTGACCAATTCAAAAATTGCCTTGTAAGCATATGGGAATAAACGCCTGTAGTCAACTTGGAGGCAAAATTAGATTGTGTATTGGGGGAGGGTGAGAGGATGGGGGTGAGAAGGGTGGATACGCACCAAGTGGAGTGCTAAATCCCATGGTGGGATTAAACGGCCAGATGAAAATGGTGGGCTAATTTACCCCATGCAAATGCATTTGCCCGCAGGGCAGAAAATGCTAGGTGGTGGAGCATTGCCACCCCATATTGGAGCAGCAGGCGGCTGATCTGCGGACATATTGTAAAAGAGTGTTGCCAGGTGGCGGTGATAAATTTAAACTTTTACTTATCAAAATTGCTCAAAAGTGAACTCAAGAAGAAATAAAAGCTTCCTAATACTGTATATAGTACTTTTATTTTATTATTAAACTATAATTCTTTAACCTTGAATTTTCCATTGATGACTAGCTTAATTGCAAAATCCAGTCTAAGGATATAACCTTTTAGTTTATTCCACTGAGTACTCCAAGGTGCCTAGCCCAAAGGCTCAGTTTGATGATTCTTTTATCAATTGGCCAACAGAATGGTGCTCCCTTCTAGGTCTTCCAAGTGCCCATGAACTTCAACAACAAATTAAGAATGAATGACTTGTCATCTAGCTAGTATCCTTTTAGTGTGACTTCATACCATAATCAATGAGTAGTTTCTTTTATCACTGGGATAACGTTGAATGTGTCAATTGATAACAGACCCGCCTCTATGGGAGAAATTTTGATACTTCCATTGGCCAATAAGGCGTCAAATATTGCTGGAAATACCAGGGCTTTTAAGTTTGAGTGTCCTATAAAATTCCTTTGCAGAATATGCTTCAATTAGAACTATTTATTTTATCTCTTTTTTGTCGCTAATTCATTGATTGGGTGACGTGTAATAATTCTTCCAGGACCCTCTGCTATTATGGAAATTTATTCACACTCATTAAGCAAA